>RJWJ010036903.1:0-15819 GCA_004363605.1 Indri indri | reverse complement strand
TTATCTCTGGTTTTAAAAGAAAAAGTTCCAAGCTAGAATTTCAGTTATGTGTGATTTTAGTTACCAGTTTTATATAGCCCGTCATTTTCCTCTAAGGCCTCATTCACAACATTTTGTGCTTTGATATATATAATAAGAGGGCTAGAACACCAAAAACCGCATTTCCCAGATACTCTTGCCAGCTGGCTCCCAGTAGGTTCTGCCAATGGAAGGTACTAGTAGAAGACTGGAAGACTGGAGGATGGAAGAAGCAACCCTCTTCCTACTTCTGGTTTCTGACGGTACATCTGGTGGCAGCAGCAGCAGCAGCAACAAGGACAGTCTTGACCTGAAGCAGTGGCAACAGTAATACCAAAAGTGGCAGTAACAATAGCCAACAGCAGCAACAGCAGTGGGCTGGGAGTTCAGGCTCCTGGGTCCTGCCCAGCAGAAGCCTCTGTGGCATAGTGCCCCTGACCGCTGGGAAACCTGTCCCTTGGATACTCGTCATATAGATTTTAAATGTGTTTATTTCTGGTGAGAAAAATAATATTGAACAGTACCCCAAGATCTTGCTCACCAAAAAGGCCACAAGATTGCCAAATTTCTTAATTTATAGTGTTCACTAAAAACAATTGAATTAGTCACACTCAGTACTTCTGTTACAGTGCACCAGGGCATGCAGAATATTCTCTACATTAATACATAGAGAAATATACCTGGGGAAAGAGACAGCAAAGGTAAAAGGGTCCCTCAAGAACCAGCAAAAAATATTTATACTTGGAGAAAGTTAATTTTTTCCCTTATCATAAAAAACAAATTATTTTCAGATTTTTGCATGAGATGTTTTGACTTCCCCCTTCAGTGCAAAACCATTTTTCCCTCAAATGATTTACCTAATAGACATGAAAAACTGCTATCAAGCCTTTTCTCATGCAGTTATAGCAGCAAGAAAATTATTTTACATCAGCTGCTGACAACTAGTATCCCTCTCAGGGGCATATAATGAGAGAACTGTCAGGCATGATGAGTGTCCAGTATGGAAATATTTAATTAATGAGCTCTTGTCTTGCCTCTAGGTAATTTTTCACAGTCCTAAGGACATAGAGAAAGCACCCTCTGATCAGTCCAGTGAATTAAAAAAAAAAAACCAAAACCACATTCGCTGCTCAAAGAAATTCATTTTCATTTTTTTAAATCCAAGTTACCTTTAAAATTCCATGAACTTATTTTTTTAAGATGCTTAAAATTTTAAGTAGATTGCCATAGGATCTAGACTTAGTATTTTATATCTTAAATGGCATATTTATATTAAGAAAAACATAAAAGAAAGCTACTATGAATTCATTCTCTTATTTATTTATTGAGAGATAAGTTCTTGCCCTGTTGCCCAGGCTGGAGAGCAGTGGCATAATCATAGCTAACTGCAACTTCAAACTACTGGGCTCAAGCAATCCTCCCACCTCAGCCTCCTGAGTAGCTGAGACTATAAGAGCACACTACACACCCAGTTAATTTTTGACATTTTTTTTGTATAGATGGGGTCTCAATATGTTGTCCAGATTGGTCTTGAACTCCTGGCCTCAAGGGGTCCTCCCACCTTGGCCTTCCAAAGTGCTGAGATTACAGCCATGAGCCACCACACCTGGTCCATCCTGCTTTTAAAAACTATAATTTAGTCATTAAAACAGCACTTACATAGATTAGAAAACAGTGATACAGTATGTGTGAGGTATTTATTCAGTGTTTTCACAAGGTTTGACGTGTGTTCTAGATCCACAGACCCCTTGTGATATATTTCCATAGTCCTCAATTTGGGAACCACCCCATACTCTGGCCTAAAATAATGCCAGGCTGCTCTAGAATATTGTTTCTTATATCAAGGCCTTTTGACTCTTCCCTGGAGAATCTTAGTCTCTGCTCATGAGCTTGCTTAATGGTCCCTTTAAGAACAATGTACAGTATCTTATTCCTAGAAAGAGATCTTTCCCTCTGACAGATTCTACAAATGCTATACTACAATAAAACACTAGGGCTCAGGGGATGAGGACTGAGAAGGTGAGGTGGGGGGTACACAGTGAAATTCGGGGAGGTGTTAAACAAAAACCCAGATCTCTAGACTTCTAATGCAATGCTCTTGCCTTTAAACTAAGTAAGCAAAGAAATCATTAAAACAATGACTGGACTTAAGAGTCTCCAGAATTCCCCCATCACTATTGTTTCCCTTGTCCACCAATCCACAATCCACAAGGATTTCTTCTCTTCCTGGTGAGCATATTTTAAAGATAGAGGCCACCATAGTTGTAACTCCTGGAAATTGACTCTTCTTTGGCTCCTTTTGGTATATTTTTACCATGTTTAATAATACCAAATTATAAATCATTCTTGACTTCATCTAACATTCTAAAACTCCTAAGGAGTAAAGTCTTCCATTTTTGTAATATTAATCAATTGTCCACTTAATACATTTAGAGTAACATAAGATTGTTCTATTTAAATAAAGGCTAGGTATATTGAAATTGATTTTATAGGAGAAAGTTATGAAGATTATTCTAGAAAACATGGAAGTGATCACCTGGCATGACGATTGAATGCACCCTGTGTAAAAATATTGGGGGAATGTTTTTAATGTATAAAACAGTAGAAGAACATTGCATATTTAAAAACATTATTGAAAACCTCTTTTGCTAAACTATATGCCTATAGAATTCAGTACCAACACAAAAATATTACTACAAATGTTATCCAGGTGATGATCGAGGCTGGTGTTCAGTCTGTTTTGACTGGTCAGCATCCATGCCATTAAATCATTAAATATTACTCTTGCAAGTCTCCCCCAAACAACCTAAGTATCTGTTCTATTCCTAACAATCTTCAGTAAGAGTTGTAGCCACCCTCCTGTTACAGTGAAGAATTCCCCTTTATATGGAAGCTAAATCACTTCTGTATTAGGCAGAACCCTTTTAATTGCAACTAACAGAAACTATTTGAATTAGCTTAAGTACAAAGGCTTAAGCTTGTGTGACTGAGATGTTCCTGGACAGAGCTAGGCTCCAGGACTCAAAATACATCATCAGGTCACTCCTGTTCTCTCTCTTTGCCCCCTCTTCTTTCCTCCTCTCTGCACCTCTCAATAAGTTGGCTTCACTGCCTCCTCCTAAAGCCAGGCCTCTCCGGAGTTGCGAATTGGGGACAGGAGAACAAAATTCCAGTTAGGAATCTTATTTAGTCAAGTCCGGACCATGAGACAAGCACTCCTGAGCAGAGGGTGGAGGCAGAGTGATACAGAAGACGCTATGGTTGGCAATCCCCCGCCCAACCGCATGGGGAAGGGGAAGAGCCTTGCCACTCCCAGCAGTCCACAGAGCAGCAGCGTCAGTAGCTGGTTATCAGTGCAGAACCTGGAGCCCCACCCCAGACCTACCAAATCAGAATCTAGAGTTCAACAAGATTCCCAGGTGATTCCCATGCACATCATAATCAGAGAAGCTTCTAGGAAAGGCACGGTGGGAAGTGATGTCATTACAGAAAGGGGAATGGTAAAGACAATAGGTGTTCACTCAAATACAACAGTTATGTCATGCCACTTCCTTTTGTTTTCAGTGAAAATGTAGAACTAGTCATTGTTCTAAGTATCAGAAACTTTCATACTCATTTCAAAAACACTAGTAGGTCTCCCTGCAGTTTCCTGGTCTTTATAGTTCCCATTCTCCTTTATCAAGGCTAGTAGCTAATTTATTTTTACTCTAACTTTTTATTTTAAAAATCGTTCGCTATACAAGGATTTTTGTAAGATAGGAGGAAATCAACACTGTACGAGTTCATTTCTGTCTTTGACTTTGGTTAAATTGCTCTATGTCCTGCCGGCATATCTGCCCCTACTGATAGGGCTAGCACAGCCCAGTGGTTAGGTGCATGGATCAGAAGCCAGAGGCTGGTTTAAATCCTAATTTGCCACTTACTTACTAGCTGTGTTTCTTAACACATTGCCACACTACAAAAAAAAAATGTTTTGTCCTTGGGGCCCCAGCGTTTTATTACGAAAATAGAATAAAAACTTTGAAAACAAAACAATCTTTTCTAATTTAATGAAAAATCTGTTATTTTTTATTGTTTTCTGTGTGTGAGTTATATGCAACTTGAAAAATAGTTCATGTGGCTTCCAAGGTGAAGAGACGTGTGAGTTACATATGCTTCACGAGGCCCAGGGCTCAAAACTAGCGTGAGTTGAATACAGCTCACATGGCAGTTAATGTGTTAAACTCTCTTAACCTTGGTAAAAGGGGCTCACCGTAGTTGTGATGAGGATTAAGTGAACTAATGTTGGTATCTGGCATGCAGTAACTACAATGTAAGCTTTTGAAATAAATAATTGTTGTTAGAGTGAAACCCCCAACGCATTCCTAATGCTGCTTTGTGATTAATAGATTAAGTGAACACTTGGAAAATATTTATTACTTGAGTGATTAAATTGCCAAACTTCCCCATTTCATTCACATCTTCTTTCCTTTTCTGGTGAATCATTCCTCGTAAGCATGAGGTTATGGAAGGAATTCTTCTAAACCAACGATAGCATCACAAGCTGATATAACCCAGGCTAACATGATATAATCAAAGCTCTAATATATTCTCATAATTTAAAAATTAAAATAAAAATTAATCAATGATCTATTAGCAGGAAAATACATGGGGTCAAAAAGTGGTTACCACCAAAGATAGTTTGATGCCACTACTACTTTCAGAGCCTAGAAAAATACAAAGAGCTGTTATTCTAGGAAAACTACTTCCCTCTCTGCCTCCTTTATGGGGTTGTTGGGAGGATTCAATGATTAATATGTGAGAAATGCTTAGAACAATGCCTGGCTCAAAGTAAGTAATCAATAAATGCCAGCTCTTACTATCACAGGGTGTTCCAAATACAGGTTGGGGAAGTGAGGAGTTGTGACTGTAGCAGGTAGCAATGCCTCAAGGTGCAGAAGATATCGATTCCTCCTCCCATGGCCGTCCGCACACCCAACACACACGTTCCTCTCCACGAGCAAGAGAAGTGCACATTAAAGAAAGGAAGGGCAAGACGAATGACAATTTTAAAAGATCACCAAAGTGTATGGTCTGAATTATTTGGACTAGTTCTGCTGCAGTCTTAGCCAATTGACCCTCTGCCCTAATTTTTCCACCTGAAAAAAAATAAGCCAGTTTATTAAGGGCTTTTTGATGCCTGGGTGAAAGGGAAAGTATTACAGATTAACAATCTCCTAGCCATTTTAAATATTAAAACATGTTCCATCTCACAAAGTGCCATGGTTTTAGTACCCTGGAAAATGTTGCGATTTGTTCAAGCATCAGTAGCTGTTGTTTCTGGATGTTAATCAGTACCGTCTACCTTGGGAACCTGAAAAACGTGTGGACTGTGCAAGTGCGCCATCTGCTGGCGCTCGGGACTCTGTGCCGCCGGCAGGGACGCTTGTCCAACGCAGCTAGTACAGGAGCTAGCTGGAGCGCAGCAAACCCGGCGCAGCTGTTTCCACCATCTCAGGTCCTGGTGCTAAGTCATCACAGTGAACACATTGCTTTCCCAAAGGGAAGTGATTTGTGGAAGAGTGTGTGTACGTGTGTGCTCGCATGCATGTGTGTGTGGGGAGGAGGGGTCTTTAAATAGTTTCTTTCTTTGTGCTTACATTATCACCTAGGAAGAAAATACAATTTATCGCATCTCAGAAATGAAATTACTCTGAGATAGTATCTATTCCAAATGAGAACTCAAGAGTCATACGGCTTTCCCAAGTTACTCAGCTAGTAATGTCAGGACAGGACCCCATGGCTCCAGCCTGGACACTTAGTCTTGCTACCCTAGAGAAAGTGAAGGAGGCAGATGCCTGTGCCAAAACAAAGCAAACTTCCCAGCCAGTTTCCTAAGCTACCTGTGGACATCTTACTGACATGGGCACTTTTGACATAGTTTGCAAGGAACTTTAACTTCTCTTCTTATATCTGTATAAAAACTTTCACCTGTGTTGTAACCAAAAGCAAAAGTCCTTTTGTGCTTTATTGAACTTATGAAAGGGGGAAAAAAAACAAGCAGGAACAATTTCTCTTGTGATTGTTTTCACTTCCTGCACGGACAAGATCTAGCAGTTTAATTACATCATCTGTCCCACCACTCAGCAGCAGATACCAACCTCTTACCTGACTGCCTCCAGCATGGAAGCAAGGACCCTTCAGGCCAGAAACCCTAGACTCATTTCTCTGCCCATTGAGAGGTCTCTGTTAGCTTATACAGGCCAACTATTTTTTTTTTTTTTTAAATTGGTCTTAGTCCAATACTGACTGATTTGCCTGGGTCACCTGCCACTGCACCAGGAGCACTCATTCAGTTTGGGCATGGGTACAGAGAAACGCTAGTGCCATCCAACAGAGGGCAGTGGTGCACAGACACTTAACCACCCTGCTCTGCTCTCTCCTATCTGAAAAAAAAGGGGGCACAGGTATAGATTCTTGCAGCTCTGAGACTGCTCTGAGCAAGTGGAGCCAATCATTTTTCAGATGCCAAAATTTATCTTAAAAGTCAATGATCTCACAAGGACAAATATTAGTCACTAATTCTCGTTTCCCCCAACTCGTGACTCTCAGCTCCATATTCTGCCCCCAAGCCTCCCAAATCACAGTTCTTTCACAACATGACAGAGACAAGCCTTGGATCGGCCTGAAAACAAGGCTGACAATTTTTTCACCCCCTAGCAAAACAAAAAACACTAAACGCAATCCAAAGAATCCGCAAGGGAAATAGCTTCAAGAATCTTGAAAATCATACCTATTTTTGTTTGTAACATGTGAAATTATTACAAGTATGTTCACCAAGAGGACTATTGATGGATGACTCACAATTTAGCTAAATTCAATGAACCACACACTGTGCCTATCCCAGTAGGTGACTCATGCATTTTTTATTTCAAGTATCAAGTGTTTGCCAAAAACAGTATTTAAAAAAAGTAATGAAAATTGTTCTGAAAGAGCTCATGAATAGGGTAGGACTACCCACCAGCAGCCTCATTTGTGCTCTGACCACTTACACGGGATTTGGTGGGTCTGCTCGAGCAGTGCCGACAGAGAGAGCTCCCCACGGCAACGCCGGCAGGCCGAGGGCGGGTTCTGCCGCTCACCATGCGTGGTTACCTCCCGCAGTACCCACATCTCGGCAAAGACTTGAGACCTTTGAGGATGCCCCAATAATGTGTGTGTGTTTAGGGGTACATATAGGTTTTGCTGAAACATATTAAAAGTAAATACATACATTCAATTTCTGTTTGTCTCCTGTTGAGCTTACCGTTTTCCCCTACATTTTTAATTTATAAAAACCTTATTATCAGAGAAAAATGGAGGGATGAAATGCAACTGAGAGGAAATAAAGACAATGACTGCTGGTGAGGTACAGTTAAGGGGCTTACACTTGACTCTGACCATTAGTGTTTTCATATGCACCTGCTACTAGGCCGTTCACAAAGCCCTCAGTAAGATTTTCCTTTTCTCCTCCTTTCTCTGACAAGCCAAAGGCATTTAGAGGTCCCGCTGACCAACTGATTTTCTCTTCTAAAAAAACCCTTGAGTTCACTGACTACCTAATAATATCCTTGTAAAGCTCAGAAAGACATTACTGCATATTAATTTGGATGTTTTGATAAATATTTACAGCTTTGAGGTATTTCAAGGGAAAGAGGATTTTAACACTTACAAATGCCTTTTCGAAGGCTGTGAAAATGAGAGGAGATAGTTTCCAGTGCTGTTAGTATTTATTCCTAAAGATTACTATTGTTTTAGGTCACAGACAATGACCACTTTCCAGGTTATGTTGCCTTGTTAGTTTGTTCCCACGGCATGCAAATAATGATAGAGTGTGTACTGTCCTCTTAAGTTCCCTAGAGACTTTCCTCCCCCCACACACTGTGGGCATTGCTTCTTCCGATAACCAGGTTTTTAAAAAGAAGTGCAGCAACTTAGTGGGCTGACCCAGTGCTCTGCATTCTGGGGTCGCTCCTTATAAGGAACCTGTGGGTTCCTGATCTCTTGTTGCTTAGCAACATCTACACAGATATAATTTCCATACAGTGGAGAAATAAAGTGTTTTGGCCTTGTTAACATCAAGGTAAACTGATCTCTAGATACCCTACGTAGCCAAGGATACTTGGCACTACGTAAAAGAGATGGGAGAGGTTTTTTCCTTCTTGCATGCCTCTTCTCTTTTCTTCTCTTTTTCTCTTACCAATTGCTGTATAACAAACTATTCCTCAACTTAATACCCTAAAACAACTCCTTGTATTATCTCTTACAGTTCTGGGGTTTGACAAGGCTCAGCCTGGTGGTTATGGCTTTTGCTTTTTCATGTAATTGCTGTCAGATTGTAGCAGGGGCTAGAGTCTTCTCAAAGCCAGACCAGGCTGGACATCCGAGTGGCTTCTTCCCTCAAGTGCCTGGTGCCTGGGCTGGGATGGCAGGATCAGCCAGGGACTAGCCAGAACATCTCTCTTGCCACATGGCTAGCTTGGGCTTCACAGCATTGGCTTACAGTGGGCAGGGAAGGCGGGAGAGGCAGTGGGAGTGATCCACTCATGGGAAGGAGTATATTATCACTGACCCTTTCTTAGAATTGCTTATGCATGGTGATAATAAAAATTAAGGCTAACTTTTAGTTGGTTTTAATATAGTTTTAAAGTTCTCCATAGATAATGTACTGTCTTATTTTCTGTACCCTAAGTGGACCACTCCCACTGCCCCAGCCTTGGTACACCACTGCCTCACAACATGGCTGTCTCCAGAGAGTTGGACTTCTTGCCTCATGACTGGCTTCCCCCAGAACTAGCCTTCCAGGAGGACAGGCAAAATCTGTAAGCCCTCTTCTGATCTAGCCTCAGAAGTCATACAGCATGACATCCCCTGCATTCTGTGGGTCAAAAACAAGTCAGAGGGCCATCCTAGATTCATGGGAAGAAGACTAAACAAGTGTGAGTACTGGAAAGCAGGTTCTGCAGTCAACAATTAAACCAGCCAAATGTCTTAGATGTTGCCTTAGTCCGTTTGGACTGTTATAACAAAATGCCATAAACTGGGTGGCTTATAAACAGAAATTTATTTCTCACAGTTCTGGATCTGGGATGTCCAAGATCAAGGCACTGGCAAATTCAGAGTCTGGTGAGGGCCTGTTTCCTGGTTCATAGACAGCAACTTCTCATTGCGTCCTCACATGGTGGAAGAGATGCACAAGTTTCCTTAAGCCTATTTTATATGAGGGCACTAATCCCGTTCATGAGGACTCCACCCTCATGATCTAATCACCTCCCCAAAGGCCCCACCTCCTAATTCCATCACGCTGGGGGATAGGGTTTCAACATATGAATTTGGTGGGGGACACAAACATTCAGACCACAGCAGATGTGCAGAGTGACACTAACAATATGACTTGATCCCCCACATACAGTTTGATATCTACTGAGGGAGATAAGACTAACACCCAAAGAGGAATTAAAGATATCAGATGGTGCTATACATAAATAAGTCCTGAACTGTGTGGTAACTTAGACTGGAATATTCAGGTGGGATCAGAGAAGACATTGTGATGCTGGATAGAGCACTCTCCTGTTTAGCCAAACCACAAAATGCATATTTTCTTTTCACACATGCAGTGCCGCCTGCGCCTTTCCCTCTCTGTGTAGCTATCTGGTTAACACAGAGTGATCCACTGGAAATCCGATCTGTGGCATTATACAACAGCCTGCCTTCAGTGGACTTCCCTCACAAAAAGGCTGTCATTCTGTCCTGTCAGGATGTCATGATACGGTAACAAGGATGAACAAATTTTTTCAGATGTTGCAATAGGGGCTATGACTTACTGTCTCAGAGAGCAGTTTTTTTGAAGAGGGAAAGTAGAGCCCTAGATTGTTTCCTTTATTGAAGTAGAAGCTTGGCTTGGCTCAGGGAATAAAGCACACTCATGGCTATCAGATTCCAAGCTCCAAATCTGGCTCTGACCTTGGGCTGGTCACTTAACCTGCAGACAGTACAAAAAATAAGAGTAAAGGACTTACAGGTGAATAACTTGCAAAATGCATTAAATCTATCATTCTACGGCACAAAAATAACAAACAGACAATGCATTTAAGTGGAAGCAATCTTTTGAGAGCACTGACCCACTCAAATGTATCTACTTTAAAGAATATTCTGGGTCCAGAATTGAGTGTGTTTTAAATTAGGACCCATACATATTTTTACCACTGAGGCACGAACTGGAAAAAACAGCCCTTGGGGAGAAAAGCCAGATATGTAGCATGTAAGAACACCGCTTTGCTGCCTCGTCGGGAAATAAAGTTACGAGGATCATGATGAAATTAAGTTGATTTATTCCTATCACATCTAATAGGACTACTTGAAGAAAAATCATAAAGTGTCAGCAAATAATGATTCCTACTTCAATGGTAAATAAATATCTGTCACAATGATATTAAATTGTTCAAGACTAGACTCTGAGAGCATAATAAAGTATTTCAGACCTTAAACTTTGAGCCCAAAGCATATTTCAAAGAAATGCCTTCTTTTAGGAGAAGATTTGAAAGAATCAATTATATTAATGGAGACATCCTTAAAAATGAATTCAGCAAATGCTCTCTTATTGTTTCCTAAGCACTTCATTAGCATGGACATTTAACAGTCAAAATTCATCAATACTTTTTGATTTAACAACAGCTATCATAAGAGCAGATCTTTTAATACTATATTTTTGATGACTTTTATGGACTGGGCGCAGTGGTTCACACCTGTAATCCTAGCACTCTGGGAGGCTGATGTGGGAGAATAACTTGAGCTCAGAAGTTAGAGACCAGCCTGAGGAAGAGTGAGACCCATATTTACTAAAAATAGAAAAAATTAGCTGGGTATGGTGGCATGTGCCTACAGCTACTTGGGAGGCTGAGGCAGGAAGATCACTTGAGCCCAGGAGTTTGAGGTTGCAGTGAGCTAGGCTGATGCCACAGCACTCTAGTCCGGGCAACAGAGCAAGATTCTGTCTCAAAAAAAAAAAAAAGGCTTTTATGAAAATCCCTAGTTACTGAAAAATACATGGTATTTTTCATTAGCAGATTAATTTAAAAAGTTTATCTCAAATTTGTTTGTTCGTTTGTTTGTTTTGAGACAGAGTCTCACTCTGCAGGCCTGGCTAGAGTGCAGTGGCATCATCATAGCTCACTGCAACCTCAGACTCCTGGGCTCAAGCCATCCTCCCACCTCCACCTTCCAGAGTGCTAGGATTACATGTATCAGCCACCATGCCCAGCCTCAAAATTTTTAAAACACTAAAAGTTATCTCACAAAGAAGAAATCTGGATAAAGCTGTTGCAAAAACAGATAAAAGCATCTATTAAGCAGATTACTTAACCTATTAAAACAATTATGTAATTGGATTAGTATAAGAAATGTAAGTATATATTCTTGATACCATTAATTGTGTTAGTCCCATTAATTAGTATGAGATGCTATAAGGAAAACAATCCACTTAACTTTAAATTTTATAGAACAAAAATCTTTTTAAAGTCCCAATAAACTCCACACATTCTAAGCCACATAGTTCCAATGGTCTTAATTTACTTAGTTTTAGTTAAAAAGGAAAAATTCCATTTAAATCCAACCATGGAAAAAAGGCCATCTTTGACTCCAGAGTGATTATTAGGCTTCAGTTATCTGGGAGCTGTTAGTTCACCTCTCAAAATTCTAGGAAAGAGTCCCATCACCATGTCACAGAAACCTTAAATTATGTTCTGGTCCAGGCTTAGAATTGTCTTATTGTCCCTTCCATACTTTTAAAAACTGCATTCAAGACTTGTCTTTGTGGATTTTTTGCTAAGGATCCAGGAGGGCCAGGGGTCTGAATAAACACACTGTGGCCTTCCAGCTGACACTCTGGAGTCACAGCACCTAGCTTCTGCTCCTGGCTTCCCCAAGCGACTCATTCTGTGACTCTAGAACCCCGTGAAACACTTGGCATGACTCTTTCATCTGTAGATTAAGAATAAATTCATCCCATCTTCTTTCCCACAACTATGGTAAGGCTCTGGAAAAAAACCAAAAATCATAACTTCTTACCTAATTTGTGATTCTTTGTGGAAGGAAGTAAAGTTCTCTAGGGAAATTAAGGTAGAAGTGTGTACAATCTTTATAATACTAATAATCATAACCTCAACAATCTTTGCTATATTCAAAACCCTATAGAAATTCATAATAGCCCCAAGCTGGAAACAAATGTCCACCAATAGGAAAGTAGATAAACAGATTGTGGCATATCCATACGATGGAATATTATTCGAGCATAAAAAGAATGAACTATTGATACATAAAACTACATGGACATATCTCAAAAAACCTTCTGCTGAATGAAAGAAGCCGGACTCAGAGAGCATATACTGTATAATTCCATTTCTATGAAAGCCAAACATAGGTAAACTAATCTATGGGAATGGGAATAAGATCATGGTTGCAGAAGCAGGTGGGGTAACTGAGTAGAAAACTGCACGAGGGAAATGGGAGGGGGTGGAAATGTTCTCTATCTTGTTTGGGGTGATGGTCACACAGGTATATGCCATTCTCAAAACTCATCAGTGTGAGCACTTAAAATCTGTGCATTTTTTTGTACGTTACTTATATGTCAATAAAAGAATCTTGCCAAAAGAACTCCTAAAGGAGTTACAATTTTCTGAGGACTCTTCTCCAGATCGTAAGAATTGATTTTGAGCTAATAATAGTATTCACCTCTGGGGAAAAGAAATGGGGACCAGGATTAGAGTTATTGGTCAAAGGGAACTCTAGCTTCATCTGTAATATTTTTCATCAGTTTTGCACCTTGCTCTTTTCACTTCTATCTGGGAGATCAATTTATATTGGTATATGGAGCCGCCTCATTATTTTTAAAGGTTATATAGTTGTGTCAGCCAGGGTTCAATCAGGGAAGCGAAACCACTTAAAGTTATGGTCTAAGAGATATATTATAGGAATTAGACCCTATGCAAGTGTGGGAGGAGCTGGGGAAGTAAAGATCTGAGAAAGCAAGTTGGTGTTTCTGAGGAGTCGCTAACTTGTCAATCTGAGAAGCCAGGTACATGAGCCGCAAAGTGGGACCACAGAGGGGAAGCTGGGGGAAAATCTGGGGGAAGCTGTTCCCTCTGTCGGTCTGCAGCAAAGCACCAGTCAGGGGGAAAAGTTGGGCATGAAGCAAAAAGAATGAGGGCTTGCTGGAAACCACCAACACCTCTGTGTCTGTCTGTCTCCCCTCTAATCCCCATGCCTTTAAGAGAGTAACAGGTGCTATTCACGTCTACCTTTCAAATCTCCCACTAATTCCCCTTTTGGCCAATTCTAACTCAGAATTTTACAGGGAAGGGGATTCCAGGAAATGTAGTTCTAGCTTTACCCAATTAACCTGGTACAAATTAGCATGATAGTATTTCTTTGTATGGTTTTACCATAAATTATTTAATCAATCACCTATTGATGAACATTTGGATTATCACCAAGCTTCTGCTACTACAAACAGTGCCACAATGAATATCTTTGTCAATTCCCATGCATGCATGCAGAAGTACATCTGTAGAACACATCCCCAGATGAGGATTGGTCCAGATTGATCAAAATGTCTATACTTGGTCATGTGGCCATGGAGGTGGGGCTCCAAAATTGGACCCAGCCTACTGGGTGCTCACCATTAGACTTAGTAAGTTCTGTGACTTACCATATAGGTATCGTGTAGGTACTACGACTTCCATAGCAGGTACTACGACTACCATGTAGTTTTGGCTTCCCCAAAACTACATCATTCAAGTGAAGGAAAACAGTTCCTAAAGGAAGGCAAACACGTTTTATAGATTAGGGTTTTTCAGCCTTGGCACTATTGACATTTTGAACTGAATAATTCTTTGTTGCCACAACAAAAATGTCTTCTGAAGGCAAAATCATACATACACCCCCTGTTCCCCCATTGAGAACCACTGAAAAAACAACAGATTTCCACCGTATTTTTGTTGTGAAAGATAAATCTTACTTAGCATGAAATGCACAGATAAATTTAGAAGTAGAGCAAATCACTCTGCATAATAAGGGAAGAAAGATCTAGAGTTTGGGGGTGACAGCCTAGGTAAAAAGGAGTTAAGGATATCAAACAGAGGAAAAAGTAATTGAGAGAAAGGGTCTGGGAGAAAGCAGCTCACAAGACAGGAAAATAACATCAGGAGTTGGAACATGCCCAAAGAGAAACTTTCGAAAATTTTGAAAATTTTAGCATTTCAATTTTCCCTCAGGCCCTAAGAATAATCATTGTAAACATTGTATTAATTTTTTTTCTAATTTGAAATTCTTTCCTCTAACCTCAAATCTTTGGGAAAAGTTCTCTACATATAACTTCTTTATTTATGTTAGTGGTTCTTTGGGGAAAAGAAGAAAAAGGTAACGTTCAGAGATAAAGAGAAAAGAGAGCAAATGCATAAACAAGATGCTACAAGGGAGTAGGATCAGAAGAAGAATGTTCCGGAACACAAACACCTTCAGGAAACCACAGAAATATTGGGAAGAAAGTACACTGAACTCCCCACTTCATGTGGATCGGGTCTTGACCCATTTTAAGAGGCTGTTAAAAGAAAGGTTGACCACAGGAGGCAGGTGAACTTGGAAACATGTGATATGTATTTTTATTATATGCATAAAGAGAGATCGGGAAGGGTGCACAGGGGCCTGGTGTATAATTAAGAGCGGGAACTCTGGAGTCACATGGCCTGTGTTTGAATCCCAACTCTGCCACTTATAACTATGTACCTTTGTGCAAGTTATTAAATCCTCTGAGACTCCATTTCCTCCTCTGTAAATAGGGAAATAATAATACTTACCTGGTAGGGTTGTCATAAAGATTAAATAAAGTGTAATTGTAAGGTGGTCAGACAAGGGCTTAGCATATAGAAAATGCTGTACAAGGGCTTGTTAAATAATATAAATGAATATGAATCAAGTTGTTAATAGTGATTAACTCTGATGAATAGGATTGTGGGGGTTTTTAATTATTTAAATTTAATATTCATCTCTGAATTGTTTAAATTTCCTATAATGAGAATGTGCTACTTATAAAATCAGGGAAAAATAATAGAAAGATTTCCATTTAGGAAAAAATACAAAGTATCTATCATAATCTTCATAATAAGCATCAGAAGCAAATTCTTTGCTACCACAAATGATAAAATAATCTACTTATTGTAAAGTTTTCTGTTAATACATAACCCCCATGTTTTAAATTAGTTCAAATCTGGACATGTGTCCAGCTCAAGATTCAACTTATCTATCATCAGAAAAGTAAGACTAATGAACACATTTGCTTGGATTCTGGTTCTATTTCTAGAGTCTATTACCTTCATAAGTCTCATTAGTGTCCACTTGAAAGAGGTAATATGCTTGAATCATACAAACTTGCACTTCTTAAACACGGACTGGGTTTGCTCATTATTGGTGAATAATTAAAATTGCTATAGATGTGTACTTAGGAAGAGCATTATACATCTATAGTTCTTATAGATCTATAACAGAATTACCAATAGGACTCTGTCCTCTTATTTATACTAGGAAACAATAGCAATGTGCACATTTGATGCAAAATGCTCACATTTGAAAAGCTTCACACATCACAATGTAGCTCCAGCTACAACTCTGGCATATTTATACAGGTTAAATTTGGTTTAAACTAACATCAAATCTGTAGATATTGGTTACATTTTCATGCTGTGTAAGAACTGTATTCAGAGATTCCCAGGATTTAAAGACACACGTGCT
>RJWJ010036902.1:0-15961 GCA_004363605.1 Indri indri | reverse complement strand
CATTAGAGAAAAAAGAGAAGACAAATTATAGTAAAAAAAAATGTATATAAATATATATATATGCACACACACATATATATTTACCAGGGCCTACAGCCATTTAGTCTGCTAAGTAACAAACATTTTATTATTTTTTTTTAATTTTAGAATTTATAAAGTTAACATCAGTCTGAAATGACAATATTATGAGGGTAGCATGTAAAAAATCTTGATAAGCTATAAAGAGGTAAAATATCTCTCTAAAAAATATCCTCAGAACAACAAATGAGGTTTGAAATTTTATAAGGGAATATAACCTCAATTAATAAATCTCTCAAAGCCTCTAAGGATTAGCCCAAGAAAGTGCATTTCAAGGTTGGGAAGGGCAACAGATGTACCTACTACTCAGAATTTAGTCTTCCTTTGTGACCCTCACTTTGATTATCACTTCCCCCATACATAAGTCTTGTTTTATACCCCACTCTAATCTCATGAGTCATGAAGCTCTTTAGCACCTCCTGTTCTCACATACTTTCATTCCAACCTCATTCTCTGACAACCAGGCGCTGGTTCTGCCCCCAGAGCCATCAAGCTTGTACCCTGCGACTTTGCTGTCTTTGGCTGTAGCTGATTGAATCAGCAAGGTGCATCTCATCTAAGCTGGGCCTATTATATTTGTTCTTTCAAGAATTGGGACTAAGAGGCCAACTATAATCTCTTAATGTGTCTGGAATCTTATATGTGTATGCCGGTAGTTGTGGGAGAACCATAGTCTGCCATAAGGAAACAGAAAAGCAGGGAAAGCCCTTTAGCCGTGGCTCTGCCACAAGAAGCAGACATTAGACAGCAGAGCTACATGTGTGGGTTCCTGGCAGCTTTCTGGGTCCAGTACATTCTAGTAGCTGGGGGAGGAATGCAACTTTTATAAGGCTTGAAGCTTACTACCATTTGGGGAAAGCTTTTTAAAAAAGTCGAAAATTATGAATACAAAGTTAGGTACAAATATAAATATTTATTTAGAATGAGAAATAAATCACCAAAAATGTCAGCTTTTTGAAAGCCAATAAATACCTCAAATATAACACAACTCAGAAAAATAAAATATACTTTTTAAAATTAATTAACCACCTGACATACCTTTAATTAATTTTCCTACATTCATTGGCTGCATAATCTTTCATTATCTCTTCATGTGATGGTCCTGCAACTTTTTTTTATGTTAAGAATAGAAAGATAATTAAAACTTTTCTCTAGTATAGAAGATTAAAGTTTGTTTTTTATTTCTGATAATTTAGAAAATTTATATCAGTCTCACAACTTGTTATTGGTAAATTTTTAGGATTATTTTCAATTTGAGGAAACATCTATCACGTTTCTTTCACACAGAAGTAAGATTTCAGGATATTTCAGTGTTCTTATGAAATGACTAACTTAAATATTCTTTGAATTGAAAACATTCATTAGTTTTCTATTTCATATTCAGTGAGTAGTGGTATAAGTCTTACATTATCTTTATGGATGTCAGTACCTGTATTTAGTGTCAAATTAACAAGATATTTACATCTTTTGCCAATGCGTTCCTATATAATCCACGGTCCTTTGTCAGGTGAGGTATAAATAATCCAGAGTTTATTGTTTATTTTCAAAATTTATTTTTTCCTTTTCGAATGATTGTTTTTGGTATGATCTGAAAATATCTTGAATTACTGTTTTTGGTATCACCATCATCTTTACCATTTTTGTTTCATAGACCTTTCATTTTTATCTTAATAAAAAATTTTAAAATATATTTAAAACAATAAGTAAATAAATTTAATAAATAAATTTTAAAATGGTGGAAGAAGGTACCCTTCACATCCATCCAAATGAGGAATCTTTAGTTCTTATTTGCTTTCTTAAAATGTCACAAAATGTCTTTTCAAATTGCAGTTAAAATGCACATTCAAGCTTTTTCAACTTTTTGAATAAATATTTTACACCTTTTTTGTATATGAATTTCTCTTCTAAATCTTCAAAAAATATGTTTAGAATCCTCAAATTGTCATTGTTCCCATGATGCAAGGCTTGAACAGTTTTACAATGGACAGACCATCTCATATGTATAGATACTAAAGAAAAGTCCAAGTTGGCATGTGTGTTTAGATGCTCCGTCTAAAGATTAGAAATGATTCATCTAAGACGTCTAAAAAGAAACATGCAATTGTCGCAAAATTACTCACAGCCTCAGGTGTTGTAGAGGCAGTTTTCCTAACCTCTAACCCCCTCCCAAGAGAAAAAGTAGCCAGTAGTGGCTGGTACAGACTCCAGAAATGAATGAGTGAACAGAGGTCTTAACCAACTGTTGTTAGAATGTCTTAACTTTTATAATTTTATTATACAACAATATTTGATCCTATAAGTATATTACTAGGGCCCGTCCCAGGTCCTCTAAAGCAGTCAGTTTGAGGCCCTGAAGTTCAAGTTTATTAACCTGAGGGGGCATGGTGGCTCACACCTATAATCCTAGCACTTTGGGAGGCTGAGGGGGGAAGCTCGCTTTAGGCCAGGAGTTCAAGACCAGCCTGAACAAGAGCAAGACCCCCATCTCTACTAAAATAGGAAAAATTAGCCAGGCATGGTGATTCGTGCCTGTAGTCCCAGTTGCATGGGAGGCTGAGGCAGGAGGATAGCTTGAGCCCAGGAGTTTGAGGTTGCAGTGGGCTATGATGATGCCACTGCACTCTAGCCTGGGCAATAGAGTGAGACCTTCACCCCTGCCCGCCAACAAAAAAGTTTATTAACCTGAGGGGTGTGCTCACATGTTCCAGAGTTCTCTGAATCACCTCAGTTTCTTTATCATATACTCTCCTTTTTAGCCTAAGCTACATCAAGTTGGTTCCTTTTCTTACAAACCAAAGTGTCTCAAATAAGGCCCTATTATATTTTTCACAGATTACTGGGTTAGACCTGTAACTTACATGCTTAATGCTGACTATGTCCAATTCCAACTAGCTTTATATTACACATCCCTCCCAGATTAATCTCCCCAAAGCATAGCTATCATGATGTCATTACCCAGAACCTCTGAGTACAAACTTCTCATCCTGGCATTGAAGGTCCCTGTAGAATAGCTCAGTGGCTGTCTTTTCCAGGCCCACTGCTTCTCTTGATGCAGTCCTGGCACCAGCCATAAATGGCTACTCACTGATCATACCCTCAACTTTCCCACTTACGTGCCTTTGCTCAGGATCTTCCCCCTACACAAAACTCCCTCCCTTGCTTTGTCTGTCAGAGCTACATATCCTTCAGGGTTCATCTCAAATATCGTTCCCTCCGTAAAGCTTTTCCTGCTTTTCCAACAACCTCCAAACTAAGTGTGATTTTTGCCCTCTTTGACTTGTCATAGCTTTTACTGATGATACTACATTTTGCCTTAGTTTATAATATTGGTATGCAGCAGCCTTTCATCTTACACAGGAGTTAGACTCCAAAGTTAGCAAACTTGGGAAAAAAGAAACACAGTTAAAATAATTCGTAGGCCCTGCGCAGTGGCTCACACCAATAATCCTAGCACTTTGGGAAGCTGAGGTGGGAGGATTGCTTGAGACCAGGAGTTCAAGACCAGCCTGAGCAAGAGTGGGACCCTGTCTCTACAAAAAAAATAGAAAAATTAGCTGGACGTGGTTGCACACGCCTGTAGTCACAGCTACTCAGGAGATCCAGGCAGGAGGGTCGTGTGAGCCCGGGAATTTGAGTTCGTAATGAGTTATAATGATGCCACTGCACTGCAGCCTGGGCGACAGAGAGAGATTCTGCCTCAAAAAGATTCATAGAAATTTCTTAAGAAGGTGTCGGTTTAGAGAACAACTTACTCTCTATGTCAGCGACACTCTTCTCCAGCACTGAAACACATCACTGTTGCACACCGGGTGAAATGATTTGGCCTGCATGGAGAGATCCTGTTATGAGAACTGCAGAGTCTTCAAAGCTAAAGTCACCCTTAGCTTGGCAAAATGTCCACACTATGAGAGTCACAGGAACTGAGCAGTTTCCTCATTTCCCATAACAGACTTCCTCCAAGGCATGTGCCAACTGAGTAGAATGAGAAGGGGAACTGCCCTATCCATTTATATTTTTCTTTCTGTCTCTCAGTGTGTATGGTTGAATTCATATAATCTAAATCTAATAATGGGATTTTGTAGTAAAGAAAGTACATTTAAGAGTAGTTAAGATGCAAACTTTGCCATTAACTAAGTTTGTTTAATTCCTGGCTCCACCACTAACTAAATGTATGACCTTGCCCAAGTTATTTAATAATCTATTTTTCTCTGTATCTCCATTTTATGCTTGCAAAAAGGAACATCAATAAAGCCTAATTAATAAGCTTACTGTGAAAATTAAATTAGTTAATCTGTAAAATAATATTACCTACCTTCTAGGCTTTGACTAAAATTAAATAAGTTAATATTTAGTAAGCACTTAAAATACTGTCCCAGCTTATATTGGTGCTCAGTAAATATTGGCTATTATTATTACCTGTCCTGTCTATATCTAAATTTCTTCATCTGTAAAATGAGGATAGTAATAGTACCTCTCTTATATACTTGTAAAGGATTGAATGAGAAGCCCTTGGAACAGTGCTTATCACAAAGTAAATACTCTATAAGGGTTGGCCATTACTATTATGCCACTATTGTATCCTCTCTATTGCAATTTTCTGGGGACAGGGACATTATCTTTTATAACTTTGTGTCCTACAGTGGCTAAAATAGTATCTAGTACATAGAAGTCACTCAAAAAATTGTAAAATCAGATGTTTCCCCCAATATTGAATTGCATTGATCTTAATTTTTACAAGTTAATAAAGAAATAAAAGCAATGTACATTCATGAATACCTGAGTGACTTTTCTACCTTCTTTTTTTTTTTTTTTTGAGACAGTCTCACTCTCTTGCCTGAGGCGAGTGCCGTGGTGTCAGCCTAGCTCACAGCAACCTCAAACTCCTGGGCTCAAGCAATCCTTCTGCCTCAGCCTCCAAGTAGCTGGGACTACAGGCATGCGCCACCATGCCCGGCTAATTTTTTTCTATATGTATTTTTAGCTGTCCAATTAATTTCTTTCTATTTTTGGTAGAGACGGGGTCTCGCTCTTGCTCAGGCTGGTCTCGAACTCCTGAGCTCAGAACGATCCACCCGCCTTGGCCTCCCAGAGTGCTAGGATTACAGGCGTGAGCCACCGCGCCCAGCCCTTTTCTACCTTCTTAAGATGTCTTTTCCATCTTCTGCAAAATTCTTCATTGCAAGAACTCCCCCACGTGCTGCTGAATAACTTTCTACATAAGGAGTTATTCGAGCACAGTGCCAGAGTCAACTGTAAATTACTTGGGGATAAACGTTGACTTTCACTTCCCTGAGTTTTACTAGGGATACTTGCACCATAGAAACTGATCTTTAAAGCTAGTAATGATCTGTGGTTTGAAAGCACCTTGGAAATGACACTAGGACTCTAAGAACATATAATCCTAGATTTGTAACTAACTAAAATGTTTTTGTATCATAAATCTTCTATCTTTTAAATAAAGTTAATAATACCAACTGACCTCAAAAATGTGGTGATCAGATAATAACATAATACTCGGGAAGTTAATATGACTATTGTCTATTAGTTGAAAGATTCCATTTTCAGAGATGACATTTTTTTCCCCATGTACGTACTTATTTAAGAAGGTCTTCCTCTTCATAGCCCACAGCTTTCAAAGAGACCACCTGGAGAGATAGAGAAAGGGATACTCTTAGCACCATCATTGAAATAACTTTTCGAATCAGTGGGATAACTGAAGCGTTAGTCATAATTATGTTATCCTACATAGGTGTCAGATATCCTCTTTTTAACAAATGGGGAAATATGTTTTCCTAACAACTGATGTGAGAATTTCTCTTAGGAATGAGGCCCACCTTTGTTTGGGAAAATCCCATTATTAGCCTGCTTGGAAGTTGAAGCCCTAAGTATGAAAAATTACACAGTCTAAATTAAGGGGCAGAATTTGTTGATTGTGCTGCGGGGGAGGAGGTAGAGGCGGAGCCATTGAGATTATAGGAAGCTGGTTGTGCATTATGAAATGTTACCCACCCGGCAACCCCACAAACCCTTGACAAAAGTCGTCAACCTCACGCAGTGCTTGGTAGGTATGGAATTCCAGTGGAAATCAGAGAAAAGAATGCTCCTAACAACCATCTTAGCCTAAGGCAGAAACACAGGGAGCCCTGAAAGAGGAAGCAAGCTTGGGGGATTCACAGAAATCTCAAAGTAGGGTCTGGACTCTCAGTGCGTAAAATGGGTGATGGCACTAAGTTTACCTAAATCTCTGAGGGTTAGGGAGGCCTCAGTCCCACGTGGTTTACATTAGTGCTAGTATTAGGATAAAGGTAGATTATTTCCAGAATTATGAATATTTTAAGCAAATGGGGGAAAGCAAGAAATAAACATTGTAAAGTACTTTTAACTAAAACTGTAGAGAATTTTTTTTTTTTTTAAGGAGACAGGGCTCACTGCAGCCTCCAACTCCTGGCCTCAAGGAATCCTCCCGCTTCAGCCTCCCAAAGTGCTGGGATTACAGTCATGAGCCCTGGTGCCCAGCCATAAAACTGTAGAGAATTTTGACTAGAAAACCAAGCAGAGCACTTTCACTATTACAGCAGAAATATGAATACATTATAAGAAGGAAAATTCCTTGCTATGTTAACAATTTTGAACAAAACATGGGAAAGTACTTTAAGACAGAGATTGCTTTACTCTGTTGTAGCACTTACCTTGTATCCTATTAGAAATTAAAGGCTCTCAAACAAAAAAATGTTTGTCCTTTCTTATCTGAAAATTTAATAAGGTTGGCCTTTTTTTTTTATTATAAAAGTAACACATGGACGTTTTGGAAAAGTTTTAAAATACAAGAGAGTAGATCCATGCCTTTTAAAATTATAAAGTAAATTGATCTATAGCCTCCCTAAATGTAGAGACCATTTACAGTAGTAGCCCCAGTGTGAATAGCATATGCTGAAAATTAATTAGTGTTGAACGTTAGTTATAGAACTATGATTGTGGCTGGGTGCGGTGGCTCACGCCTGTAATCCTAGCATTCTGGAAAGCCGAGGTGGGAGGATCACTTAAAATCAGGAGTTCAAGACCAGCCTGAGCAAAACCGAGATCCCATCTCTACTAAAAAATAGAAAATAATTAGCTGGGCATGGTGGTGTGGACCTGTAGTCCCAGCTCCTCAGGAGGCTGAGACAGGAGGATCACTTGAGCCCAGGAGTTTGAGGTTGCTGTGAGCTAGGCTGACACCTGGGCACTCTAGCCCAGACAAGGAGCAAGACTCTGTCTCACAAAAAATTCAAAAATAAAAAATAAAAAAAAGAACTGTGATTGTACCTTGGGAGGGGGGAAAGAAGGAAGAATTTTGCACTATTGAATTATCAGGATTCTTAACGGCATGTGACAAAAAAGAACTTCAGGCAGCTTAGTCAAAGATGAAATTTATTGGCTTACATAACCTGACAAAGATTTTTTACTTGGCCAAACATTAGTCAAACTCCAGAACTTTCTCCTAGGCCATCTGTGTGCTTCTTTGTAAAATCCAGTTCTAGCTAAGAACCCTGCTAAGCCAGTTTAGCAAGAACCCCTCACCCTGGATATCTGACACTTTCTATATCTAATCAGGTTCCTCGTCCTCTACCATCCTCCAGGTGATGTGTGATGATGACCCTGGATTGTCTTCAGCAAGAATCTTGTTAGGTTGGTTTAGCCAGAATCCTCCTGAGGAAGGTTTCCTTTTAGTAATTTTTCATCCATTGACCCCGTACTCTCCTCCTTGGCTATAAATTCCTACTTGCCCATGCTATTTTGGAACTTGAATTCAATCTCTGTCCCCTACTGAAAAATCCCATTGCAGTGGTCCCACTGCACCAATGGTCATGAATACAGTGCCGTTCCATCTTTAGCAAGCATCACTGAATTTTTTTTTTCTTTAACAAACCAAACCACGAGACAGGCAAGGACAACTTAGTAAAACCTATCACTTTCAGGATGCTCCCTCTCCATTGTTCTCTGCTATTAGTAGTTTGAGTTTCTTCTCTCAAGCCAGCTTGCTACATAAGAGATGTCACAGCCTCCAAGCCCACATCCTCACACTGTCCATGGACCTTATGGATAGAGTCATGGTGGATCAATTCTCATCAAAAACATCAGTGCTATTTCTAGAAGAAAGGGAAAATGTTGACAGGGAAAAGAATGTTCAATATAGTTCATTCCTTGGCTGCTGCCCGCCGCTGCCCCCGACTCATATACATATCCTTCATCCCATACATACATTGCCTAAAATGTCCTTGTCTAGCCACTGTGTGGCCACTCATCTCCTTGTTCCACCTCCAGGACCTTCTACGTCATGTCAATTCATGATCAGGACAGATGAGGTTCCTCATTTCCTTACAACCTTCAGATAAACAACAAATCTGAATATCCTCAATGTACCTAAACATATACAATGGTGGAGAAAAAAAATAAGATAAATGTTCCTTCGGAGGGAATGTCCAAAAGGGAGAAAATAGAAAGCAATGCCGAGAGCACAGACCACTTCTTCTTGGAGAGAGGTAGCAAGTATTTTGCAGACTCAGAGCATTCAACCTTGGAGAGAGCTTTGTAGAGGATATTATTAAGGCTCTATATGTCTACAAATATCCTAGCAGAATGGGCAGAATGAGAATTACAAACTTATAGATAGGTTACAGCTGCTGCAGTTTCCAGGTGGAAATTTTGAGCCCCAAATTTTGCAGAGGCTGCTTGGACATCACTGAACCCAGTGACATTTAAATTAAATGGAGATTAGAAAGGAAAGAAATAAAGGGAGAGAAAGAAAGCAGGAAGAAAAGACAGACCCAGAAAAGAAAACAAATATTTACTATATTTTATGATAGGCATGTTAACTTGACATTTTTTTAAATACCTTATCATTTTATTGTATGAAAGATTTTAAGCAGATTTGAGTAGAGGTCAGAGAAACTTCTAAAGGAAGACTAGGATACCCTTCTCTATAGAGGAGAATCTTTGGCCAGTGTTCTTTCTTTATTTTTATGGAGTATCAAATATAAAAAATTGTTGGTAGATGTGAATACTGCCAAAGAAAGCAAATCCTCTAATGGCCAATACCTAAAGAGCGTCTTAAAAAAAGGAGATATGTTAAGGTGGCAGGGAAGGCAAACAGATAAATAGTACAGTAAATTATTTGGTTCTAGATTCACCCCTTTAGTTTTTAGATGTAAGTTTAGTGGGTTCATTTCAAGCCAGAGCAACTAGCTGAGGTAGTGCTGGACCATATTTAACCCACATATTCCTGCCATGAGAGAAGTATCTGACCTCTAGGTGTGTCCAAACTAAAGGACTGGGGTGAATGGAGGGGCAATGGAAGCAATTACCCAAGTGTCCTCAGTAAACAAGCATGTCGAATAATTTCTTATTTTACTTTAGAGTTATGGGTTCAATGGATTCCTAAATCATAGTCATCTGCCCAGAGTATCATGAGATGGCAAAACTGATTGCATATAATTCAAAAATATTAAAGTTTTATGAAAGTTAACTTCATATAACTCGGAAAATATGTTGTTTTTCAAAGAAGGGTGAATACCACATTATTCACATATAATTCACTCAATCCTGAACATAAAATTGTAGTTGAAATTAAAAATAGATTTACAAAAAAAATTGCTTACTGGATTATTTGTGCTAAATTTTTAAATCCTGGATGTTCTACTCCCATTTTTATTTATTTACTTAAGAAAAGAATAGAGGCTGGGCATGGTGGCTCACACCTGCAATCCTCCTGCAAGCAAGAGGATGGCTTGAAGCCATGAGTTCAAGATCAGGCTGAGCAATATAGTGAGACCCCATCTCTACAAAAAATAGAAAACTTAGGTGGGCATGGTGGCGCAGGCCTGCAGTCCCAGCTTCTCAGGAGGATGAGGTGGGAGGATCCTTGAGCCCAGGAGTTTGAGGCTGCAGTGAGCTATGATGATGCCACTGCACTCTAGCCTGGGCAATAGAGTGAGACTCTGTCTCAACAACAGTAATAATAATAATAATAATTTTGTTGAAAATGAAAAAAATTATCTCCACATTGAAACTTTCCTTTCTTATTCTTATATCCAAAGGGGGAAAATCTGTAAATATTCTGAGAAAAAGGGATATTCAGTGATTTTAGTAATTGTTAATAAATTATAATATTTTAAAAGTTAAAGTAAAATTAGACTTATAGATGGCAGTGCATCTTAGATACATTGTTAAATTTGCCACTTAATTGATTGTGTACTTTTTCATGACCAAAAAATAATATGTTCTGGGCCTGTGCTGCCCACTAGCTGCTAGCCACATGTGGCTTTTGATCACTTTCAGTATGGCTTGTCCAAACGGAGATGTGCTGTAAGAATAAAATACTCCAAATTTCAGACACTTAGTGTTTAAAAAAAGAATGTAAAATAGATTAATAATTTTTATTGATGACTCGATAATATTTCAAATAATTGAGTAAAATAAAATATATTAATAAATTAATTTCATCTTTTTCTTTTAACTTTTTTAAAATGTGACCACTAAAACATTGAAAATTACATACACAGTAGACACAATGCTGCTCTGAACAGGCTTTCTAACAGCAGGAAGAGCTTAGCCCTTGTCCTGGGGTAGGGGACAACATGGGCAGTTCTCCCAGAGAAAGAAACCTAAAAATCAAGAAATTAGCTGAGTGTGGTGGCTCACGCTTACAATCCTAGCACTTTGGGAGGCTGAGTTGGGAGGATTGCTTGAGGCCAGAAGTTTGAGACCAGCCTGAGCAAAAGTGAGACTCCATCTCTACTAAAAATAGAAAAATTAGGCAGGTGTCATGGCGCTTGCCTGTAGTCCCAGCTACTCAGGAGGCTGAGGCAGGAGGATCGCTCGAGCCCAGGAGTTGGAGGTTGGAGGTTGCAGCGAGCTATGATGGCACCACTACACTACAGCCTGGGTGACAGAGCGAGACCTTGTCTCGAAAGAAAAGGAAGGAAGGAAGGAAGGAAGGAAGGGAGGAAGGGAGGGAGGGAGAGGAGAGGAGAGGAGAGGAGAGGAGAGGAGAAAAGAAAAAATTATCTTTATGGTAGGATACTGAAATATTTGTTTTGAACTGTATGATCCTAAAATCTGTTCCACCACCATCATTTTATGAAGTTTTATTTTACTTTGTAGATTTAACCAGAACAACGAAGTTCTCTGTGTGATCCTCCTCCCAATAATTTACCCAAAATATTGGAGAATTTCCAATATGGAAAAAAAACCAGTAAACTATAAATTTTTCCAGAATAGAATTTTATAGAATTTATTGAAAAACTTCCATGTTAAAAACATTAGAATCGAAAGAAGTGGCAGTAAGACCAAAACTATTAATATATGTTTCATCATAGTCTAGCCTTTGTCCACGTACTTAGAAAATGAAACATACAAAGGATCTTTTCCATTACTTGTTTCCTTTGTTTACACTTAGCATTTAGGTGCAGTGTGCAATCTTTCAGTCCTCTCAAGTCAACCTCTTTTTTACAGTGTCAGTCACAAATTCTCAAACTCAGTGTCATGCACCAATCCCAGTGGCTTTCCAGCATGGAAAGAGAAATCACGTGAATACTCCCTTCCTGACTTGTAATTTTTTTTATATTGCAATTGAGTTTGATTATGAATCCCCATCAATCAATCAATTCTCCCGCTATCCTTCCGCTTCAGTTTTCTCCCTCCTCTTCCCCACCGTGCCCGTCTTCTCTCTCCCTCTCCCCCTCCCTCTGGTGAACATGGTGTTTGAAGCTCTCGGCCTTGGTGCCCTCTTCTGTTTAAAACTTTCAGTGCACACCCAGGAAAGTCTTACTCTCAAGCAGCCTGGAAGAGTTGGAAATGTTGGGAGCAAACCTAGCAGAATTCAAAAGGACTTCATTTGTATTACCCTGACAACAGCACATCTGAAAATTACATTTGTCTCATTTTCCTTTTCCAATATTATTCCTAATAGCTTTTAAATTCTCCATATTTCTCTGATTTAGTGAACATCAAAACTCTTTTATGGTTTAACGAAACCAAGTTTGCTTGCATTCTTATTAGACAGGGCATATTATCTATCTTGTTACACTAATGTTGAAAATTTTTAAAGTTGTTCTGACAGAAGAGAATGCTTGTTTAAATTCGTACCATGTCTTCGATGACAGTCCCATTGCCTTCTCTCTTTACCTGCAGAGGAGAACAGAGGACAACACGCTCCGTTCTAATAAGATTGTAGCTGGGTGGGAAGGGGGAAAATGTCAGCTCAGAAGCGTCTGGGGCAGAGATATTCATAAAACGGAGAATGGAAATGCTGTCAAGGACACACCGAATGGCCATGCAGGGTTCCTCCTCAGCACGCCCTTGACTTCACTTCCATCCTCACCATCCAAATTCAAATGGACAAATCACGGGCCCAGACTCCCAGAATTGAAACTCTGCACTGTAAGAAGTGAGAGTAAGTTAGCCATCACTTTACAGGTTTGTGTTTGTAAAATGTCCTCAACACTTAACCACAATCAAACTATGTTGCCACCAGGTGTCTTGGTTCTATCTCATGATCCAAAAAGCAATAATTTCCATAGTTATTGTCAACCTAAATAACAAACAGCGAGATGCTCTCTAAAAGAAAACGATATTTATATTCAGGAATAGGGCATTGCAATGGGAATACACGTGCCATAGTAAATGATGTACATATTCAGGGAGGTAAAGACAAAGGTTTTTAAAGGGAAAATTAGGAGGATTACATGATTGTTTTAAATCACTTATCCTTGGCTACAAGGATCAATAATAAGGTGGTGCCAGTCTTAGGTTGGACAGGCAGTTGCTGGGCAGATGTCCTCGCAGAAGTATTTTTGTGTATAAGGTTGTGATGGCCTTTGTGCAAAGGTTGTGGGTTTTGCAGAGTATTTAGTGATGGTTTTTGTTATCAGGCATTTATACATGAGAACCCTCCCTTCATGGCCTTCTCTGGCTCTGTTTGTCAGGTTGCTGTTTTTTTTTAAACCCAAGTGACTATTTCGAGTCTAACGATTTTCGTGGTGTGATTCTCATGGTTAAGAGATAAGTTTGCATTCTCATGAAATTCTGATTTTTTTAATCAAAATATAACCTTCAAGATTGCTAAAATAAATGTTAACCAGTATATACTATGTTCATTACTTTCATAGTGATAGAGTGTTCTCTTGGGAGTTAGGGGATCTAGGTTTCAATGCCCAGATTTGCTGTTAACTAGATGTATGACTTGCGACAAGTCACATATATTCTCTAAGCCTCAGTTTTTACACTTGTGAAATGAAAATAATATTTCCCCTAGCTTCCTCTAGATTTGTTGTTGTAGGATCAGATCAGAAAACATGTGAACATACTTTTTGAACCGTAAAGCCAAGGATGCTACTAACCAAACAAATATAAACAGTCTTTTTTTTTTTTATGTACAAATGAAACCATTTGGGAACCTAAGGATATGTTTTGCCTACTAAAAGGATTCTGTTTGTTATAAAAGTTTAGCAGCAATGTAACCAATATAACTAGCCTCAAGGGCTTAGGGAGACTTTATAAACCACCGTGATCGAAATGTATAAGCAAAAAAGTTTCAGCATAGTAAATCAAATGGTCCCTGCATTTGAATGGCCTATATAAGCCTTTCATTTCTTATTTTTTACTATATTTTTTTCTTTGTTTCCTAAATCACCATCTGCAAGTATGTATAAGCTTTTTAAAAAATAATTTAGCTAGGTGTGGTGGTGTGCACCTGTAATCCCAGCTACTTGGGAGGCTAAGTAAGGCAGGAGGATCACTTGAGCCCAGGAGTTCTGGGCTGTGGTACACTATGCTGACTGGGTGTCTGCACAAAGTTCAGCATCAATATGGTGATTTCCCAGGAGTGGGGGACCACCAGGTTGCCTAAGGAGGGGTGAACCAGCCAGGTTGGAAACAGAGCAGGTCAAAACTCCTGTGCTCATCCGTAGTGGTATTGCACCTGTGAATAGTCACTGCATTCCAGCCTGGGCAACCTAGTGAGTGAGACCCAGCCTCTTAAAATGATAATAATTTTAAAAGTGTTACATTGTAAAAAAAAAAAAAAAAAGCCCACAATATAAAATTTAACATCTTAATCATTTTTAAGTGTTACATCAGTTCAGTATTCAGTAGTATTAAGTAGATCCACATTGTTGTGTAACAGACCTCCAGAACTTTTTTAGTTTGCAAAACTGAAACTCTATACCCATTAAACAACTCCCTATTTCTTCCTTCCTCCAGCCCCTGGCAACTACCTTCTTCTTTCTGCTTCTGTGAATTTGACTATTGCAGATAGCTCATGTAAGTGGAATCATACAGCATTTGTCTTTTTGTGACTGGCTTATTTTACTTAGCATAATGTCCTCAAGATTTGTCCATGTTGTAACATGTGACAGGATTTTCTTTCTTTTAAAGGTTGAATAATATTCCATCATATGTATATACCACAGTTTGTGTATCCATTCATCCGCCAATGCACATTTGGGTTGCTTTCACCTGGTCCATGTAAGATTTTGTTATAACAATATCATGTTCTGAATTAGCTTGTTTGAGATCAAAGGAACCAACACATGCATCGTCTTCAATGATAGGTTGTGTTGCAAGGATATATAGGAACTTGAGGTTTCAGGACAGGCAGGTAGCTCTGGAAATTGCCTCATCCAGCTGCATCCTTCTCTGTAAGATTGTGCAAAAGGTACTACCAGAACCAGGATCTTTATTCATGGCTGTAATCTTACCTAAAAAAAACTTAGCTTCTTTTTGGTATATCTAGTATTTATATTTCCCAGAAAAGATATTTTATTCGAGTGGACTTGTCATCACGTATTGTGTGGCGTATCATTCTGGGACAGAGTGCTAGCCAGAGTGCTACAGAGGCAGCTGGCTGCCTCCTTGCCTTATGTTTTTGCCTTCAGCCTGTGCTCCAGTCCCGAATCCGATGCCCGATGACTAGGAGAGCGGGCATGGTTTTACCTGAAGTGCAGACCATAAGCTGGAGTAAGTCTATGCCTTATACAACGTGTATTTATACATATGTATCTCCAAATTTGAGCTATGTATTTCCTCCATTCTTCCCCTTAGTACCTTCCATTTGTTTATTTATTCATACATTCATCCATTTATTTTTACTGTCATTGAGCAAAAACACATCTAGTCCCCTGGTGCCTAGTGCCTTCATTTCCCTCCTCCCACGCACCCTCTCAGAGGCCCCAAGGGGCAGGCAGTATTTATTCTGTGGACTTGGTCAGGATGCTTTTCCACATTAAAAATCAGAGGTTCTATGCTTCGATCCTTCAGAGGTCTGCTGTCTTAGTTAATTAACTCATTAATTAGTGTGACAAAATGCTAAGGTGTTAACTGGTATGTTTTCATCAGGCATAGTGTCTCACACCTACAATCTCAACACTTTGGCAGGCTGAGGTGGGAGAATCCATTTTAGCCCTCTGTTCAAGACCAGCTTGAGCAACATAGCAAGACTTTGTCTCTACAAAAAATAGAAAAATCACCAGGCATGGTGGCTCACACCTGTAGTCCCAGCTGCTCGGGAGGCTGAAACAGGAGGATTGCTTGAGCCCAGGAATTTGATGTTTCAGTGAGCTATGATGATGCCACTGCATTCTAATCTGGGCAACAGAGAGATCCTGTCTCAAAAAAAAAAAAAAAAAATGTGTGTGGGGGGGGAGTGGTATGCTTTCCAGATGAATTATTGGCTCTTAAAATAAGGCCCTTCTGAGGACAATGCTTTCACCCAAAGGACTGGCTACAAATCTCATGGGGCCCAGTGCAAAATGCAGGGCCCTTGTATAATAATTCAGAATTATTCAAAATAATTAAAAAATTATTAAGAATTTTAAGACACCAGCCTGAGCAAGAGCGAGACCCC
>RJWJ010036901.1:0-15823 GCA_004363605.1 Indri indri | reverse complement strand
TGAGACGGAGTCTCACTCTCTTGCCCGGGCTAGAGTGCCGTGGCGTCAGCCTAGCTCACAGCAACCTCAAACTCCTGGGCTCGAGCAATCCTACTGTCTCAGCCTCCCGAGTAGCTGGGACTACAGGCATGTGCCACCATGCCCGGCTAATTTTTTCTATATATATTTTTAGCTGTCCAATTAATTTCTTTCTATTTTTTAGTAGAGACGGGGTCTCGCTCTTGCTCAGACTGGTCTCAAACTCCTGAGCTCAGAACTATCCGCCCGCCTCGGCCTCCCAGAGTGCTAGGATTACAGGCGTGAGCCACCGCGCCCGGCCTGGAGTCATCTTTTAAAGATCACTTAAGTGATATAAATCAAGTTATGTCATTCCTTGTTAGGAAAAAAAAAAAAAAACTAAAACCAAAAATGCAGAGGCTTTCTATTACAGTTTAGAATGGAATCCTAGAGTGCAAGGCACTGTATAGTCTGAGCCCTTGCTATCTCTTGCCCTAATCTCTCACAATTATCCTCCTTGAATACTTGACTTCAGCCTAGCCTCTTTTCTGTTCCTTAACCATGCCAAGTTCGTTTCTGATTTAGATATTCTGCTCTACCTACTCTCCTTAGCCTGGAGCACTTCTTCCTTGTATTGGCATAGTAGACGCCTATGAGTCCTTTAGGCCTCTCACCACCTGAGAAAAGCTTCACAGAGCGCTACTGATAACTAAAATAGCATACCTAAGCCCTCTAGTATAAGGGTAAGGCAAACTACTGCTGACAGGCCAAATCTGACAGGTGGCCTGGTTTTGTGCTGTGTACTGGTTCTTACATTTTTAAAGGGTTGTAAAACAAAATACAAAAAATGCAAATATGTAACAGAGACTTTATGTGGCCCCCAAAGCCTGAAATATTTACTATCAGGCCCTTTACAGAAAAAGAATTTATGCCTATCTAAAATTACTTTGTTCATTCGGTTCCTTGGTTTTTCAGTTTTATTTTTGCGAATAAGTTGCATTTTTATTTTTCAGAAGCAAAAATGACAAGTGGCAACTTGCCTTTGTGAAAGACACTAAAGAATATCAAAGTAATAAGCTATTTATCTCAAGAGACAGTAGCCTGGGAAAGACTATTTTATAGCTCTCAAAGAAAGTCCTATTAAATAAATCTCAGAATTACTTACTTTTAACTAAATCAATAAAACAAAAATAACTACCACAACAAAATTAGCTAGAACTCATGAAGTGGTATGTGAAGAAGGAAAAAGGAAATCTGGAAATCCACATACTGGGAGTTCTCCATTAAAATCAGGGAGGCTCAAATCTGTTTCTTTTTGAAAATATTTATGGATATAACTGTTTTTCTAAATGTTTCATTAGTAATAGTCTTATAAACCTGGTTCCATAATAATCTATAATGTAACTACTTTCATCTGAAGGTCCAACAATCCAAGGCAGGATATCCAAGGTAAAATTGATCAGGTCCCAACCATCTAAGGAAAAGAGACAGTGCTACTGCCACTTTGTATGAATAGCCATTTACATTTTGGCAGGATATGGGCTTGAGAAAACCAGCTTCATTTCCAGTAAAATGTGTTTTTTATTGCCACTGAAATCCTTACAAGTTATGTTGGGTGCTGGAAAACATGGAACATGAGCTGTGTAGTTTGTACGGTTAACTGGTTCTTGCGTAGCATCATTTATTTTTGGACTTTTACAGATATATTGTCCCACTTTGATGTCCTCGCACTTAAGCAACTCCTTGCCCCCGGTGGCAGCCCCCAGGCCTGTGGTGACTGAGATGAGCCACAGGACACCAAGGAACTGGGTGTCACCCACTCCTAGAGCAGTCAGCCTGTAGGGCCAGGTGGCAGCCACGTTAGAGACCCGCATGTCCCCCCCAGGTTTTTCTTTTTCTTTTTTTTTTAGAGACAGTGTCTTGCTCTGTCACTGACTACAGTTGTGTGCCACCATGCCTGGCTAATTTTTTCTATTTTTAGTAGAGACAGGGTCTTGTTCTTGCTCAGGCTGGTCTCGAATTCCTGACCTCAAGCTATCTTCCTGCCTTGGCCTCCCAGAGTGTAAGGATTACAGACGTGAGCCACTGCACTCCGCTGGAGAGCTCTTACTGATTCTGTTGATAGTGGGGATTGGAATTATAATCCCTTATAATAGAGTTCCACATATTTAACAAACATCTTTTAGAGTTCTATTAGGTACTAAACATTGTGTAGCAGATAAAAGGCAAAGAAATGTTCTACCCTCAGAAGCCTATATACTAGCAGTGGAAACCACTGAATATGCATTAGGCGATTAGATATACAATTATGGAGTTCGGTGGCAAGGCTAAGTTCAAGCATCACTATTGCAAAGAAGCCTTTAGGACTCCAGTGTACCTTTTAGTGTTCCCTTATTGTTTACCAGTCCCTATGCTAGGGAAGGTGTAACGCTGAGGTCTACGAGGGCCAGAAGCCTTGGTCTTTGCTCTCCAAGAGCTTATGATTTCATAAAGGAAATATGATGTGTACCTTATAAACTATAATATAAGGCAGTTTATGAAAGGCAAAGTAACATAGCGGTTAAGAGCCCAAATTTGGAGCCTCAGAATACTGAGGTCTAGATCTTGGCTCTGCCATGTACTTGCCTATAACCTTAGACAAGTGGCAATGTCTGTATGCTTTACTTTCTTGATCTATAAAACAGGGAGGGATAATAATATATCTTTCATTCGAGTTACCAGGATGGAATGATTAAAACATGCAGTATGTGAATGTTTGTCGCTGTTACTATTATGATACATGGTTCTTATTTGTGCTAAGTGTAGTATATTGGTTAAGAAATGGAATTTTTATGCACCCTTCCATAGCTCAGTTGGTAGAGTGGAGTACTATAGATTGGACAAAGAAATTGGGATTAAAAAAAAATTTTTTTTTGAAATTGGGATCTAGTTTCTAATCCCAAATCATCCAAATACTAGTTGTATTATCTTGGGAACATCACATAACCTCTGTGGCTTCAGTTTCTTCATCTGTAAATGGGTATAATAGCACAATTATTAAACGAAGTAATACATATAAAGCACACATCAGTGTCTATATATTCTCAATAAAGAGGAGCTATTTTTTTAAAGTTATAAGTAAAATAAAGAAAGTGCTACAGAATTTCAGAGAAGTGGAAGTGAAGTACTGCTGAAATGCCATGTAAATACATGTTCACTTAATACCTTTATTTAGAGACTGGGAGCCTAGTAAGAAAGCTGTTGGTAGTACAATTTTCTTTCTGTCAGAACTGTGGGAGTGGGGGTGATTTGATAGTCTTGTAGGCAAATACAAGTAAAAAGAACTAGTAAAAGGAAATTTCAGAATAAATGACTTAGAAAAGAAAATTGTTTATTATTTTGTTTCCTTTCATAATTACAAATAGAAATTTTGTGTTTTCATTAGGAATTCTAAAGAATTGTAGGATTCTTAGGTATTCTGTTAAACTATGCTTTGTGTTGTACTTATGAATAAACTCAATGGGGTTGCTTTAGAGTAGAAAATTTGCAGAGTAAAACAATAGAAAAATTTTTTATAGCCCTAAGAGATATATTATTAGAATGAGTTAACATTTTGAAGTTTCTGGAATTTTATGACTTAAATAGATAAAAGCACAGAAGTTTTACAAGTACTTTATCCATATTATACTGGCGTATCAAGAAAATAAAATCTCATTTTACAAACAATGGAAATATATCTTGTGGTGGGAGGGATTTTAAGGTATGTAAGATTCATGTTTTGGTTATAGTCTACTCTCCATATGGTTTCCAGTAGAAGTGTAAAAGGTCAGTTTATTTTGAAACTTCCAAAATAATGTAATATTTTAAAAATATGTATTTGGAATAATGTTTAAACTGGATGCTAATTTTTTGCTTTCCCCAGGTATTAAGTCATTATGTTGAAGTGTAATTTTGAGACAGTTTTAATTTGTGTAGTAATAATTGCAATATTAGACTGATAATCAACATTTTTTACATGGAATACCACTTTTACTTCAAATAACCAACTTCTTAATTATGTTGAGAGTTTCCCCTTCTTTTTCTTTTTTTTATTGATATAAAGTGCACAAATCTTCAGTGTTCACAGTTTAAAGTTTTTATATATGTGTATGCCTATTTCTCCACTACCTAGATCAAGATATAGAATGTTTATAAAATTCTGTAAGGCTTTCTTTAGTGCCCTGCCTGTTTATTAATAACTCCCTCTCCCCTAATGTTAACTACACTTCTGATATTTGTAACCATAGGTTTATTTTGTCTGTGAATTTCATATAAATGGGATAATTTAGTATATACTTTTATATCTGGCTTTTTTCACTCAACATCGTGTCTGCGAGATTCATGCTGTGTATGTATCAGCACTTCTTTTTTTTTTTTTTTTTTTTGAGACAGAGTCTCACTCTCTTGCCTGGGGCGAGTGCCGTGGTGTCAGCCTAGCTCACAGCAACCTCAAACTCCTGGGCTCGAGCAATCCTACTGCCTCAGCCTCCCAAGTAGCTGGGACTACAGGCATGCGCCACCATGCCCGGCTGATTTTTTCTATATATATATTTTTAGCTGTCCAATTAATTTCTTTCTATTTTTGGTAGAGACGGGGTCTCGGTGTTGCTCAGGCTGGTCTCGAACTCCTGAGCTCAGGACGATCCGCCCGCCTCGGCCTCCCAGAGTGCTAGGATTACAGGCGTGAGCCACCGCGCCCGGCCAGCAGTTCTATTGCTATATTGTATCCCATTTATTCTGTTGTTGATGGAAATTTTGATTGTTTTCACTTTTTTGCTATGAACTTCAAATGAACATTCCTGTACATATTTTTTAGTGGACGTAAGCTATTTTAACGGAGGTTTGGTAGTGTTCCATGGTGATTTTTATTTGCATTTCTCTGGTGACTAATGATAACTATATTAGCCAACTATTACCGATTAACAATCTGAAAGTCTCTAGTGGTATACAACAAATACTTATTTCTTGGTTTTGAATCTGTGGGCTGGCTGGGACAGCTCTGCCCTATGTATCTCATCTTTCTGCTGGGGCCAGTAAGCTAGATGAGGTATGTTTTTTTCGTGGTGGTGGCACAAGTGCAAGAAGGCATGTCCAGCTGGCTGAGCATATTTCAAGACCCTGTTTATGTCATGTTTGCTGACCTCCCATTCTTTAAACTAAGTCATGGTTTAGCCCAAATTCAAGGTTGGGGAAGTATATGTCTACAATGGGCATGAGAGTAGGAAGTGTATACTTTTGACCAGTAATCTAGTCTACCACAGACGTTGAATTCTTTTTTGTATCCTTTATGGCTGGTTAGATATCCTCTTAAGAACCTGTTTAAGTCTTTTGCTCATTTAAAAACATTGGACTGTCTTTTACTTACTTTGTAGATTTTTAAAGTAATCTGGATATAAGTCTTTTGTTGGATATGTGGGTTGCAGATATCTTCTAGTCTATGACTTGTCTTTTTACTCACTTGATGTCTTTTGATGAATAGAAGCTGTTAATTTTAATAAAGTCAAATTTATCATGTTTTTCTTTTATGGTTAGTAGTTAGTGCTTTCTGTTATCTGTTTAAGAAACTTTGCCTACTCTAAGTTCATGAAAATATTCTTACGTTATCTCTTCTAGAAGCATTATTTTATTACCTTTCATGGTCTATGATCCATCTTAAAGTAATTTTTGTCTGTGAATTAATGTTTCTAGATATCTAATTGGTCTAGCACCATTGACTTAAAAGGCATTCCTTTCCCCATGCTGAATTGCAGTGGCATCTTTGTTTTAAATTAGGACATTAATCTATAGGGTCCTGTTTCTGGATTCTCTGTGTCTCTGTTTGTACCAAGTACTGCAGCATCTTTCTTGTGGCTTTATACTAAATCTCGATATTTGGTAGTATAAGTCCTTCAACTTTGTTGTTCTTAAGATTGTCTTGGCTGTTCAAGGTCCATTAGATTTCCAATATATGTTAAGAATCAGCTTGTTAATTTGTTCCAAAAAGTTTACTAGAATTTTGTTTGGGATTGTTTTGAATCTGTAGATCAATTTGGGGGAGAATTGGCTTCTTAATGACATTGAGTATTCCAGTTTATTGGATGTAATGTATTCCTCTGTGTATGTCTTCTTGAGACCTTACATATCTTTGGTTATATTTATTCCTAGATATGTAGTGGTATCTTTTTAAAATTCATTTTAACTGAAGAACATTAAACATATAATGTATAGATCTTAAGTGTTAAGTTGGAGTTTTGAAAATGGTATACACTAGTGTAACCGCCACAAAAAATAAGACATAGAACATTTCCATCAAACCCGGAAAGTTTTTTCTTGTTACAGTCAATCCCTTCTTCCCTGCCCATCTGTACTTTTTGATTTCTCCTACTGTAGATTAATTTTGTCTGTTCTTGGTGTGATCTTAACTGTGTGCTTTTTGTGTCTGGCTTCTTTTATTTAACATAGTGTTTTAGCTGTTGTGGTATTGATAATTCATTCTTTTTTGATATTGAGTAATGTTTCATTATGTGAATATTAACATATGAACGTAACAGCTAATCTACTCTTCATAGTTTAACATTTTTTCCATTTTCTTATTATTTCTTGCTCCTTTACTAGGGTTATGGAAACATCGTCCTTTAGCAGTATTCTTGAGGTTGTGGCTGCATAAAATGGCCAACAGTTAACCTTTATTTTTAAACTCCACTCTTCCATCCATATTGCTAGGCAAACTTAGTGAATCGACATCACTGATTACCTCCTTAGGAAAGGACTTCGATTACTTGTTCTTTTTCTTTTTTCTTCGAGACAGGGTCTCACTCTGTTGACGTCTTTTGCTAGGGCTGGAGTGCAGTGGGCTAGAGAGCAGTGGCATCCTCAAAGCTCACTGCAACCTCAAACTCCTGACCTCAAGTGATCCTCCCACCTTGGCCTCCCAAAGTGCTAGGATTACAGGAATGAGTCAATGTCCTGGCCAACTTGTTCATTTTTTTAAAAGTGAGACATTCTCAAATTATTGTTGAAAACAGCTCTTAAAGGAAGTCAGATAAAGCAGTATATATATATATATTATGCATGAACATGGATGAGAAAGTCAATAGGAAAAAGGGAAAAAAGTTGTGAAGTTTAGTGAAGTGACTACCTTAAGCAATGAAAATCATTGCTAAAATACATTAATTAATTTGTATGTTAAATTGTTTATTCCTTCAACAAATTATATTTTTGAGTTGTGGCTACCAGTGATGAAAAAGCTGAATCCTTTTAATAAGCAAGTTAGACAATTAAAAAACTCAAATAAATAATAATACAATTTTAGGTAGTACATCAAGTTCTCTGATAAAAAATAAATCAGGATAAGGGGAATAGAGTGATGGAAGATGGGGATAGAGTGTTATTTTAGATAGGATAGAAAGGAAAAGCCTCTCTGAGGAATTTTCATTTGAGCAGAGGCCTCAGTGTTATGAAAGAAGGTTCAGGTAGAGGGAGCAGGAAGGGAATATAAAAGTTCTGAAGCAAGAATAAGCTTAAAAACAGAATAAAGACAAGTGAGGCTCGAGTGTAGTAGAGTGAGAGAAAGGTAAAGTTTGAGGGGGTGAGGTTATGTACGTCCTTTTAGACCACAGTAGCATGTTTCAGTTTTATTTAATTGTGTTAAGGAAAGCCAGGTGAGAGAATGATAGTGGACTTAAAGTAGGTGCTAGAGATGGCAATGATAAGAAAAGGTTAGATTCAGGATATATTTTAAAGGCAGACCTATAATACCTACCTATAGATTATAAGAGGAATTTCTTCATAGGATTCCTTATAGCAGAGGGTTTGGAAAAATTTTAATAGTAGTGCATTAGTCAGGGTATGCTAACTGCTGTACCTAAACAACCCCTCAATATTAGCAGTTCTGGGGGGGAGAGGGGGGGTAAGGGCAACATACGTAACCTAAACATCTGTACCCCCGTAATATGCTGAAATAAAAAAAAAAAGAAAAAAAATATTAGCAGTTCTACACAATTAAATGTTTTGTCATTTACATCATAATCCAGTGTAGGTCGATAAAGGGTGGGGTGATAGTGGCCACTCTTCTTCATGCAGTCATTTGGGACTCAGACTCCTTACATCTAGTGGCTCTGTATCCCTTAGGGCCTCAGAATTTTTCCCTGGATCCGTTTCATTCTTCAGCAGACTAGGAAAGGCAGATCCTTTTAGGGACTTTTATTGGCTTAGCATGGAAGAAGTGTACATCACCTCTGCCCCACATCCCATTGGTCTAGGACTTGGTCACATGGCCACATGTAATTGCAAAGAAGGTTGGGAAATGAAATTTAGCTGTGCACCCAGGAAGAGGAGGAAATGGGTTTTTAAAAAGAGTATTTGAGGGCTTTTGAAAAAAAGAAAATCATTACTAAATACATAGTTTGTAAAATTAAAAAATATAAATGTTTACATATCTAAATAAGTTACATATATGTTTACATATGTGATTATATGTTTCTATGGTAGTGACTATATTTGTGGAACATTTCAATTGTAAGCACTAAAGAGTGAAGAAATGTGAATATCAGGTCTTGAACACCATTTTCCCATAGTTATTTGTCTAAAATAAATTCCAAATGTTGGATAGCTCTCTCCCCATGATATTTACAGCTGTAGGCAAATCCGTAATGTTTTCTCAAATGGAGCTTGCCTTGATATTACAGTGTTCTCCTTTGTGTATGTACTCTGAGGCCTTTGAGTTACTTTTTTCAATGGGAAACTTAGATTTTTTATTTTTTTTTGTTTTTGAGACACAGAACTGCTCTGTTGCCTGGGCTAGCATGCTGTGGCGTTAGCCTAGCTCACAGCAACCTCAGACTCCTGGGCTCAGGGGATCCTCCTGCCTCAGTCTCCCTAGTAGCTGGGACTATAGCCGTGTGCCACCATGCCCAGCTAATTTTTTTTTTTCTCCTATTTTTAGTTGCCTGGATAATTTCTTTCTATCTTTAGTAGAGACTGGGTCTCGCTCTTGCTCAGGCTGGTCTCGAACTCCTGACCTCGAGCAATCCTTCCGCCTCGGCCTCCCAGAGTGCTAGGATTACAGGTGTGAGCCACTGCGCCCAGTCTGGTTAGTACTTTGATGGGAGATTTTTAATTTTTTTTTTTTTTTTTTTGAGACAGACTCTCACTCTACTGCCCTGAGTAGAGTGCCGTGGCGTCAGCCTAGCTCACAGCAACGTCAAACTCCTGGGCTCAAGCGATGCTCCTGCCTCAGCCTCCCAAGTAGCTGGGACTACAGGCATGCGCCACCATGCCCGACTAATTCTTTCTACATATTTTTAGTTGTCCATCTAATTTCTTTCTATTTTTAGTAGAGACGGGGTCTCGCTCTTGCTCAGGCTGGTCTCGAACTCCTGAGCTCAAATGATCCACCCGCCTCGGCCTCCCAGAGTGCTAGGATTAAGATTTTTAATTTTTTAAACATACGTTTGCTTGATTCAATTCTTCTGCTTCTCTTGTTACTGAATGACAATGTATGGTTCTACTTGTAACTTTCATCAGTAGATCCCTGTGATAAAGCAAGTATCAAGAGATTCTTTTTTTTCCCTTGGAAAATAACCTTAAGAACTTGGTAAAAAAGCAAAAACAACATTAATATATATTTTTTGGAAATTAAATTTTATTAACATACTGCAGAACATTGTACAGAGCACTGCATTAAAAATCTTTAGTTACTTCTTTTTTGTCTTTTTAACTGAACTTCTAATTTAAAGGAAACTCTGTATTCCCTGTTTTCTTTCTTCACCACAGTTTTCCTCTATAATTAGTGCCTTCTAACTTGGTCCAGTGAATAACATCATAAGCTGGTCTATTCTGAGCCACACCCTACCGACCACAGCAACTGTCTCACCACATTGTTTCCCTGTTAGCATATATTTTGAAGTAACTACATTATGATAGAGAATAAAAAGAATATTAAATAATTTTCGTTATAACATTGCAATGTCTGATTGCAATAAAAATGCCAGTAATGCACTTAATTCTTTACATGTTTGTTTTATCTTTGCAGTCAGTCAGTAATCCCCATGTCATTTATTGAGTAATCTCTTTTTTCCCTCTTGACTTGAAATGCCATCTTTATCATAAAGAAAATTCTCATAGATTTTTTGCTCTTTAGGCCTTAATTTTCTGATTTGAAAAGTAATAGTTTATTCTGTCTCAGAGAACTCTGTTCAACTCAAATGAGGTAATGTATGTCAAACTTTGGCGAAAATTATAAAAGGAAAATTTAAGATTTCCCCAAAGCCCAAATTTTTAATGCATCTTTATATATGTATGCCTTTATAAATAATTTTCTACATTTTAAAATTTGATATTGTAGATTCCTTTCCATATTTCTGCATGGTTAACATTACAAGTATTTCTCATTGTTCAAATCTGCTTACTTCTTCCGTTTGGATAGTGAATTTGGGTGTCAGTGGGTACTGCCTTATTTGAATCTGTTTGATTTCCTGAGTTTGGATAGCATAGAAAGATAATGAAGGAAATATTCAGAAGTTTGCTCAAATGCATTTGGTTCTTGAATTTAGATTGTGAGATTTTTGGAAATCAGGAATGTGGATAACGAGGGATACCTATATTCTTAAGGTGTATTGCAATGGATTGCTAGCTGTTATAATGGGTTCTTTTCATTACAGGGAACAGAAACCCAACTCAAAGTGGCTCAGGGTAAAAGGGAATTTATTGGCACACTTAACAAGGAAGTTCAGTGGTCTAGCTTATTTGAGGCACAGCTGGATACCGTGGCCCAAATATGTTGATAAGGCTTTGCTGTGTGTGTTAGTTAAATTTTCTTCTATTGCAGAGAGGGGGCCTCCGTGCATTCAGAGAATATGGCTGCCAGCAGCTCTAGGTTTACATTTTTCTAGCTTAGCAGCCCTGGTGAAAAAAAAACTATGCTGCTTTCCCAACAGTTGCAGCAAAAGTTCCAGTGTAGAATCTCAGTGATCAACCACTAATATCCCCTTTCCTTCTCATCTGGGGAACAAGGTCAGTCTACTCAAACTATGTCAGATGACAAGGAAGAAGAAAGTCTTTCAAAAGAAAACACAATACATTCACCAGAAGAAGGTACAGAGTACTTTCTGGGCTAGCTAAACCGATATACCTATCTGATAATTCATTTCACCCATTACCTTTTCTTCAGTTGAAATACTATAAAATGTCTTTTCTTTCAGCACCCTATTTGGCTTTTACTTGGCAATTGATCTATAGGTAAAACTCGAGCTCCTACGTACTATCCAGTGATGAAGATCAGCTGACGTGCTCTCGTCCCATCTTACCTCAAAATCTATAATCTGTTTCATTACTCACCTTTTTTTTCTTTAATTCTCTCAGTAAAAGAAATAGTGTCTTTTTCTTTCTGAGAGGCATCTGTCTTTTTTTTTTTTTTTTTTTAAATGAGATGTGGTCTTGCTCTTGCTCAGGCTGGTCTCAATCTCCTGACCTCAAGCGATCCTCCCACCTTGGCCTCCCAGAGTGCTAGGATTACAGGGGTGAGCGACTGCGCCCAGCCATCTATCTACTTTTGACCTGACTCATTTAGTTTTGCTTACCAAGGAACTTTGGCTTACCAGTTAGACCTTTTTCTTCAGTTTTTAGTTTCTGCTTCTCTACTTGATCCTATTCATAATCATACATTTGTGTTCACAAGCCCCCTATCTAATAAACATTTCACTGACACAACTTCTCTTTCTTTTCTTTATAGCAGATTTGATCAACACCTGATAGTCTACTCACTTGCTACTTTATCAGTTCCTCCATAACTTCCAGTCTTCCTCTGTTTCCTACTTCTTTCAAGGTCACCAGTGATATCCAGAGATCTTTGTCTCAGGCCTAAACCTAAAATAATGGTATGGAAGGGCTAAATGGAACTTAAGAGATATTTAATTCAACTTTATTTTCCTGTTTTGCTTGAGGTTATTTTGATTCTACCAGCTTTCTTTTGGTTAGTACTCACATGGTGTAGCTTCTCCTTTTTTAAACTTCCAGATTCTGTATCCTCATGTTATAGATATGTGTCTGAAAACAGAATATAGTTGAATTTTAAAAACTTGGTCTTAGCAATCTTTATCTTTTAACCAGAGCATTTACGTTTAATACAATTACTGTTTTATTTAGTTTTAAAATTTACTATTTGCTTTCCGTTTGTTCCATCTGTTGACTTTTTCCCCGAGAATTCTCCTTTCTTATGAAGTGATTATTTTTATTATTCCATTTTTTTCACTGTCCTAGTTGGAAAGTTATAGTTTAAAAAATTGTTTTAGCAGCTACCCTAGAACAGGGGTCAGCAAACTTGTTTCTTTCCTTTCCTTTCCTTTCCTTCCCCTTCCCCTTCCTTCCCCTTCCCCTTCCCTTTCCCTTTCCCTTTCCCCTTCCCTTTCCCCTTCCCTTTCCCCTCAAACCCCTGGGCTCAAGCAATCTGTCTTAGCCTCCCGAGTAGCTGGGACTATAGGTGCGTACTGCTGTGCCCAGCTAGCAAATTTTTTCTGTAAGGGACCATATAGTAACAATTTTTGGCTTCGTGGACTGTATGATCTCTGTCACAACTGCTTAGTTCTGCCATTGTAGTACAAAAGCAGATGATAGGTGATGTAGATGACAGGTTAAGGAATGAATTATAGGTAGAGGACTGGATAAAATCATCCAGAACACTAGCTTGAGACCAGAACCTTGGAGAGTTTTTTACTTTTAAAATGAGATAATGGAAAAGGAGCTGTAAGAGTGAATCAGAAAAAGAGTAAGCCTAGCAGGAAGATTACAAGAAAAATATTGTAACTTATGTGAGGGCACTTTTCAAGAACAAGGAGTCAAATGCTGTAGTGTGATGTGTTAAGATGAAGATTGAGAAGAGGCCTTTGGATCTGGCAGCTCTGTGGTAATTGGTGACTTTTTCAAAGAGCATTCTCAGTAGCTTGCCATGTGGGAAGAGTGGTAAGGGGTTAGAGAGTGTTTCCAAATACTTGGGAATACAGTGATTCCTAAATACTGTTCTTGGGACCAATGACAGAATTACCTAGATTTTTCTAGTGTAGAATTATTATCTGGCCTAGAAATGAATATTTTTATAAAGTTCTCCAGATGATTCTGATGAATGCTCATGCCTGGGAATTAAAAATGTTGATCTTTCAAGTTGTTTAGCAAGGACTGCTTGCCATCAAAATGGATTTATGAATGGTATTTTGAGACACTTCCTTTTTTTAAACACAAAGTAATGATTGACGAAATAACAAAAAGAGAAAACCAAATTGATATAAATGGGTCTCAAAAAAGATAAAACATTTCTGTTTCAGAAAGGAAATAGAACATGTGCATTGAGTGGGGCTGTTGCTGGGTCTGCAGATAAAGCAGCTGAGGTTTTGGCTTCTTTGAGGTAAGGGGAGGTGTAGTTGGAGTTGGGCTCATTGTTGGAAACCATGGGCCAGGACAAGACTCCTCTATTGAAAAGGATGTTTCTAAGTTTAGTTCTAGGGTTGCCATCTTATACAACTTTAGGGATTGGATTGTAGTTATTCAGGGCATCTGCTGGAGTAGTATAGGACACAACCTCCCTGGCTGTCAGAAGTAGCTTTGCTGCTTCTTCTGCTAGAGGCCACAGCTTATATGAAGCCATATACCTAGGAATTCAGGAGAACAAACCTAGCTCCACAACTAGGAACCTATTAACTCCGGAGTATATCCTCACTGTTACTGCAGAGCAAAATCCCCTAATTCAATTAGACCACCTGTAAGAAAAATTTTTATGAGGTAATTGGGGAAATTTGAACACTGACGGATCATTTAATATCAAAAATTGTTAGTTTTAAAATGATTTAGTATGATTATGCTGTTGTGGTTATTTTATTAATAAAAAAGTAGGAAACCGTGGGTTCTCAAGTGTGTGTATGAAAAGCAAAAAACTCCATCAAAAGTGCAGATGTAAAGCTAAATTCTCAAACATATGAAGCCATCTAGTGCTAAGGAAAATATGAAATAAAGTCGATAATCAGAAGAGCGATTCAGCCCTTTCAGCATGTAAAGACACAACGAAAAGGCACCATAAGCCAAAAAATGGGCCCCCACCAGGCAGTGGATCGGTATGTCCCTTGATCTTGGACTTCTCAGCCTCCAGAACTATGAGAAATAAATTTCTGTTGTTTATAAGCTTAAAAAAAAAATAAGAGCAATTCAGTCAGGATGACATGGAAATGTTAGCCTGAAAAATATTAGATTACATATTTAGGATTTTCAAAGAGAAAAGTAAGGGAGCAATAGCCCTTAAATTAAAACAATTATGAAATATAAGTAGAAAAGATCAGGTGGATATGAAAATGATAGAAACTTTAGAAGTGAAAAATATAGTAATTGTAATTTTAAAAAATCCAACAACATGGTGTTGATGAATGGAAAGAGTCAGTAAGATGTTGGTTTTTTCCAATATTAATCTGTAAGATCAATGTATTGTCAAAATACCAAAAGGTTCTTTTCATGATAGTCAACATACTGATCTTAAAATTCTTATAATAGAGTAAAATAGCCAAGGTAACATTAAAGAAGAACAAATTGAGGTAATATGCCCTTCAGCTAACAAAATTTATTATAGAACTGTAGTAATTAAGATAGGCTCAGTGATGGACAAATAAACCTATGGAACAGAATACAGAGCCCAGAACATATTAATAGGTGCATGGAATTTGCTACATGGCAAAGATGACATTATGAAATTAGTGAGGAAAGAATAGACTATTCAACGTAGTGCTGGTTCAATTGCTAATCTGAGTTGAAGTGAAAAAAATTAAGAGCCCCGTTTCATTAGCATAATGAAAATAAATTCTATGTAGCTTAAAGACCTAACTGAGAAAAGCAAAACATGGGCCTTTTAGAAGAAAATGTGGGATAATAACTTTATGGCCTAAGGATAAGGAAGGATTTTTAAAAAATTATACCAGGAGCTAAAAATATGTAGGCTTTAGAGCCAGACTGCCTGCTTCAAATCTCAACTTTATAAACACATTCTAGTTATGACTTTGGGCAAGTTATATGATCTTTCTGCATTTGTTTTCCCATTTGTAAAATGAGGATGATGTGAAAAAACAACTTCCAGGGAGGAATTGTGAAGATTAAATGAAATAATCCACGTAAAGTACTTATAAAAATGACTAGTACAAATAAACATGTGTTAAGAGTTAACTACAATTGTTGATGTTGTTTACTAAGAAACAAAACATAAACTGTAAAGGATCAATAAATTTGATGATTAAGAATGAAAACTTCTCTATAACAAAAGGCAGTTGAAATAGTTAAGATATTTGCCACACATTCAGCTGAAAGCTGATTAATATCTAAGATATTAATATATGAAAAACTCATTCAAATCAATAAGGACAAGACAATTCATAAAAAAATGGAAAAGAAAATGAATGAGCAACATAGCCCAAATGGCAAATGAGAGGATTAGAATTGCCCATCCTCGCTAGTACTCAGGGAAATGCAAATGAAAATAATGGGTGTCTTTTCACACTTAACTAGATTGGCAGAAACTCAAGTCTGACATTAGTAACTTTTGGTAAGGAGACAAGGTGAATTTTCTTTTTTTTTCTTTTTCTTTTTCTTTTTCTTTTTTTTTTATTCTATAAATTTTTTTTTATTGTTTGTTGTTTATAGGGGTACAGATGTTTAGGTTACGTATGTTGCCCTTGCGCCCCCTTCCCCCCAAGTCCCAGTCCCAAGCGTGTCCATCTCTCGGAGGGTGCGCATTGCACCCTTTGTGTATGCATATATCCATCCCCTCCTCCCCCTCGCCCCTCCCCCTTCCCCCTCCCTCCCT
>RJWJ010036900.1:0-15846 GCA_004363605.1 Indri indri | reverse complement strand
GCGCCCGGCCTATTGCTCACATTTCTGGAGGCTGAGAAGTCCATGATCAAGGTGCCGACAGATCCAGTTGCAGGCGAAGGCCAGTTTTCTGGTTCAAATGCTGTGTCTTCTTGCTGTATCTTCACATAGTGGAACGGGCAAAGCAGCGGGCTACCTGGGGTCTCTTTTATAAGAGCACTAATCCTATTCATGAGGATTTCACCCCCTAGACCTAATCACCTTCCAAAAGGTTCTACTTCCTAATAGCGTCACCTTGAACATTTGAATTTCAGCATAGAAATTTTAGGGGACACAAACCATTCTGACCATAGTAATTAGTAATTTAGAAAATTAAATGCAGGGCAGAAATCCCCCCCAAAACTCAGATTTTTTTGTTCTTCTTCATTTACTTGTACCAAATAAGGTAATAGATTTATTCAACGATTGGATCATATTAAAATGGTTTTTAAAGATATTCAACAGTTATAACCAAAGGTACATCCTGAATAGGCTCCTTTTTAAATATTTTGCCCCGAGTCTGCTTCATAATGAAACATTTATCTTTAATGCATAGTTCATCTGTGAACTTCAACCCCCAAACAACCTGCTGTCTAACGGGATGGTCAAACTAAGAATACACATGACTGGCAGTCACTTCAAAGGGATGCATACCACAGTTTCGATATTATTTAAAAAGGAGGGGACGGATATATGCATACACAAAGGGTGCAATGCGCACCCTCCGAGAGATGGACATGCTTGGGACTGGGACTTGGGGGGAAGGGGGGGCAAGGGCATCATACGTAACCTAAACACCTGTACCCCTATAAACAACAAACAATAAAAAAAAATAAAAATAAAAATAAAAAAAAAATAATAAAATAAAAAAAAAACTGCACATGAATCAAGAATTGTGTTGGCTAATAACATATACATCATGCATATGTGTGGATACATACACACAAATATATACGTAAGAAAATTTTATGTATAAAATACACAACACTATGTTTAATGAAACTCACTTGGCCACTAGTGAATAGAGTCGATGTGTTCCTGATTTTCTTCTAAAACACATTTTTCACATTTTTCTCTTCCTCCCTTGTTCTCCTAGAAATATTGTTTTTAAGAGAGAGGGAGCCTTATTATATTGCTCATGCTGGAAGCAAACTTAACCAATCCCAGGGTAGCTGGGACTACTATAGGTACACGCCACCTTGCCCGACTATTCTCCCGCTGATCTTATCATCCTACTTCATGCCTGGTTCCAACATCACCACCCTTTGAATATCTATTCTGTTAATATGACTTACTTTTTTTATACCAGGCAGAATTTTTCTCTCTTACCTCTATACTCCTGCAGAAATTTGTAATTACCATATGGTACTTATCACATCATTTTACAATTGCTTATGGATCCTTCTTCCCCTGGGTTATGTTCTCGTTAAAAGGGTTATTCATTCACTGCGTATCATATTCATTTAGTACAATCTAGGAGTGAAGCCCTCTGATAGGCACTGGTTCCTGACTTCAAGGACCTTAGATCCTCGTGGAAGAAGAATGTTAATCAAATTATCACACAACTCATTATAAAAGTACAGCTCTAATTAGTGCCACTACTATGGAAAGACAGATTTTCTATGAATGCATAAAAAAGATAAATTGAACCTAGTTATAGGGATGAGAAAAGGATTCCCTGAATAAGAAACAATTGAGTGGAAGTATAAAGAATGAGTGGGCTAAGAGGGAGGAGGCTCCCTTTTAAATAGGCTAAGGGAGAAGAGGTGAAGACCGATTCTGTCTAATTTAACTGTTTTTCAATGATAAAAAAGTATGCAGTATGTATATGTGCATATATCCATGTACATGCATATACATGTGTGTGCACATACATGTACAGACACTATCCTAGGGCTCTGTGTGATCAGATCGCTCCAACCATGTTGACAATACCAAGCGTACAGCAGACACATGTGTCCTCAGCCCTTTCTGTGTTTGCCTGCATCTGCGGTGAACAGTCCCCAAGCACCCAGTCTGCTTTCCACTTCAGGCACATATGTTTCTTTACTTTAAGCTCCAAGGGTTTTCTCTCGCTCCCTAGGAGTTTGCTATACTACGGCAGAGCAGCCCAGAAAACGCCAGATTGAATACAGTCCCCAGAGGCAACCCTCATCAAATGAGTGACAGGAGTTGGCAGATAAACACCCTGCTTCCTCAGCTCTTGGTGGGACAATTCTAAGACGTATTTTACCTAGTTCCTCAGAGGGTCCCCAGTGGGATTGAGCCTTCGTGGTAACCTGCTTACTCCAGCATCCATTCCTGTGTTCTCTCCCTTTCTGGCCCTGCTGTCCTCACTTCTTCACCTCTGCTTCCTGGGGTCATCTCCCAGATAAATGACCTGTGCGCAAGTCCTTGTCAGGGTGTGATATTGGGGAGAGGGGGAGACTCAAACTAAAAACGTAAGATGATTGTCAATCAAGGGGCACACCTAATGTCTATCACATATACTGTGAAATGTTCATTTTTAATATCCTGAACTTTGATATAACTATAATCACAAGTGGTATTAATCACTGATTGATTTTTGCATGAGGATTTGCACCCATTGCAATGATAATCTGGAAAATTGATCTTTCCTTCACATATCGGTCAGTGTTCTGTCTCTGTCCTTTGGTCCACTCTGAAAAGTCAGGGATCTGGTTGCTTACTTAATATGTACTTCCTGGGATCTCCCTGGCATGGACCAGGCAAAGCCTGAACAGGAAGGGTGGAGCTTGGTAAGAGTAGGTTGTGGGACATGAGGTTTACTGCAGGTGGCTCTGATCCCCTAGACTATTCTGGCAGTAACAAAATGGGACAGCTCCAGAATATTGTTTTATAGGGCCTTTCCCTGGGAGATGAGGGATGGGAGGGACGAAAGTCCTGATATAATTCCTTCCTGTCATGATGAGGGTATGCTCAACTTGCTTAAAGGGTACTAACACCCTTTCCTGTGAGTCCCTCCATCGCTTGTCCAACAGTGCACTTTGCACTTTGCATGTTTGCACTTTGGGAAGGTTATGTGTAGTAAACTAACATTAGTAAATCTTGACTTTTCATCTAATCAAATTCAACATTTGTTGAGTACCTGCCCTGGGCTAAACACGTAGGCACTTTCCCAAACTACCTCATTTATTTTTATGCCAAAAATGTGACAGACATAGCATTATCCCATATTACAGATGAAGAAGCTGACTTAGAGCAGTTAAGCTACCATAGCCGGCAATAGCAATGTAAGTAACCTGTGCAGTGGTATGCAGCTGTAGTCCCAGGTACTTGAGAGGCTGAGGTGGGCAGATTGCTGAGGCCAGGAGTTAGAGGCTGTAGTGAGCTAGGATTGCACCTGTGACTAGCCATTGCTCCTGCACTCCAGCCTGGGCAACACAGAGAGATCACATCATATATATATATATGTGTATATATATATATATATATATATATATATGTGTGTATATATATATATATATATATATATATATAAAAGGAGTTTATTGAATGTAAACCTAGGGCTCTTCATAGCACTTTATAATTCAATTGATTTGAAGACGCGATCTGGTGATACATCAATAGCCAACATAGTGGTTATATTTTTCCTGTTATCGATACTTGGAAAACTGTTTCTCTTTTTAATTATTCCCTTTGTCTTCCGATGAAGATAATAATTCTTAAAATGGCAGCTTGCACAAGGACTTTGTAGTCAAACAAATTATAGAGTTTATTTTCCCATATCCTTAATATATAACGTAACAGCATTGTATTTACTAATGTAAAAACCCACGGTTTTGGCTATCACAGGTATAATGAAGCCCAATTACAAAACCCAGCTGATGGTTAGTCACAAAAAATGAAGCTATTAACCATAAGATGTGAACAGCAATTCCCAGCACACATACAGACATTCTCCTAAATAATTGCAAACCTGCTCTTCCTCCTCCATCTCTGTCTCCCAAACAGAAGGTTGAAAAGAGAGTAATTGTACCTAAATATTTTAAAATACTTAGATTTATAATTATGTGCTAAATGATAGCCCCATAAAATATAAACATCTTGTTTATGGACATTAGTATAATGTGCTCTGTAGAATTTCATGACAATAGGACTCTTAAGACAATGATATATTATTCAGAATGGCATTGTATTCATGTTTGCTCAAATACACAGGATTTTCTAGAGCTCAGATTTGATATTTATTTTCTCACATTATTTGGTTTGAAATATGCAAGATCTCTGAGTAGAGCATGTGAAGTCCAATCTTAGAGACTCCCATTCCTCAGTTTCGCTAATGTTAGAAATGTGTGTTAAAACCTCCCAGAAATCTATATTTAAAGCCCTCAATTCTTCTTTCATTTACAGAAACAGAGAGCAGATTTCCGCACAAAGACCAAAATTAGAGTAGTGTTGCTTGCTACTGGAAGAACAAGAGAAGTTTACTAACTTGTCTTGTTAACCCTTTCTTTCTATTAAAAAGACAAAGCCTAGAGATAACTAAGAGAACTGTTAATGAGTATAATCTGTAAATTAAATATAAATTAAGGTCAGAAATCACCAGTTAGCAGGCACAATTCTATTCGGGAAATTGCATCTTTTTATTTTAGGATATAACATTTGGCAAGTAAAAGAGCTAATCCGTATTATGTATTTGTGTGGAAAGGGATTTGCTACCAAAAAGAATCGGTTCCAGATGGCTAGGAATTTTTGATATGACCTTGAAGGCTCATACCCATTGCTTTATTAGAAGAACATGCTGGTTATTAGCATCTAAATTTTAAATGGATGGCTAAAGTGGGCTTGTGAGTGAGAAAGCCTAGTAATACAAGAAGCGTTGCTTTAAATGTCAAGGAAATTTCTAACACTAATAGTATTTTTACTTAATTTCAAATTTTCTGGACAATTCACAACCTTATATGTTCACAAATTTGAATCTTACTGTCAGATTTACAATGTAGCTCAGCTTAGTTGAAATGTCCAGGACCCTCCAGGACTTTTAGTTTTATAAATGGCATGCTAATAGAGAAAATGTTCAGTTCTGCATTCAGAAAGATCTAGGTCCCAGTCTCATCTTTCACTTACTAGCAATGGAACCTGCATCGAGTTACTTAGTCTATGCTTCAGTTTTGTTACATATGAAGCAGTGATCTAGTACCTATTCCATGGAGTTGTCGTGAGATTAAAATGAGACAATGGACGTAAAGCACTTTATGCATATGAAGCTCGCTGGTGTTAATTCTGATTCTAAGAAAAACTTATTCTTAAATTATCTTGGGGCAAAGAAAAGTCAGGGATTATAAGGACTGATTCTTTCTCCTAGACTGTTGTCAAATGTGTGCCAGTAAAAGATTTGATCTAATTTAGAGAAATATTTTGATTTCCTAATGGTAAGATATAAAAAAAGCATTTTTTTGCTTGACTCAAAGATGTGATGATTGAATGATGTGAGTGAAATATCCAATATTTGCTTAAGATGTAAGATTTACCAATTTACTCATATATCTATATTTCAACATAATTAACATATAAACATATAATATAAATTAATTTAAATTTTTTTCTTTTTATTCTCACATTTATCTTTGGAGTCAATGCCATCGACACCATTAGTGTTACTCTTTGAGTCATTTTAGTAGGTCTCTAGAGCGTATTTTCTTTCATTATACCTATGTAATTTGAGATATGACATAGTTTAAATCCACGTATAGGGCAGTCACTGGAAAATTTATCCCAAGCCATAAGAGTATATTTAAATTTTATTAGGCATTATTGGCTTTCATTTGTCTTATAGGTTTATGTTTATTATCACCACACTATTTGCTGTATTTCTTTTAAAGCAATCTTTTTAAAGTCTTTTGGAAACTAAAGTTGCCCCAAGTGAAGTAGTTTGGGTCAACTAGTGTAGTCTTGAGAGACAAAGAAGTCTTCCCGGAGAAGGTAGTATACAAATTGAGCCCTAAACAATGTGGCTGTTTGGTGGAGGATAGTGGCAATTGTTTCCAGGGTACATTAATGCCAAGAAGACCAGTCAAGAGCTACTGCACTAACCTAGGAATGACTTTTCTAGGCAGCAGAGAACCAAGGAACAGAGTGGAAAAGTCAAATCAAGCTGTCACATCAAAGATGAAGCACATAGATTTCATCAAAGATAAAGAATGTGCAATGGTCCATTAAATATAAGAGATGAAGGAGAGGCCATAAGAAGTTCTCAAAAATTATGTGAAAAATGAACGAGGAAAGGCTCAAAAATAAACTCATGTTTTCAAGCCAGAAAGGATACAGTTGATAAAAAGATTTTGTTTAGTTCTCAGGAAGGTGAGATTTCCAGTCACACATTGGAAGTATGGGATTGAAGAGTAGGAATAGGGGAGGTACTACTGATGAAGAATTAGATGTAGAAATCATCCATGCATGAGGGCAGGTGCAAAGAAAATGCAGCATGGCTGAGATTAAAAGCTATGTGTGTACTGTATGGCTTGAGTACAGCTCTTTTATGCTTGAATGGGTGTGTTACACTTATGGAAAACAAATGCAGTATGGTAGAAACAGCACTGGATATAAAATCAGGAAGAACTGAGTCCACATCTTTTATTCACTATCTATGAGCTGTGTGACCTTTAACAAATTATTTAATCTCTCAGCTGGTTTATTTTTTAATAAATTATGAAAAAAACACCATCTCCCTCAACAAGTGTTTGTGAAAATTAATGAAATAATCTATACAAAGTCTGTAGCAAATTGCCTGCCACTTAGTAGGTAGTCAGTTATTATCTCTTGGATCTTAACCTAGAAGGAAAAGAAGTTTGAGAAATATCTAGTGTTTCCCTAAAAGTATCTGTTTAACTGAACCACTCAACTTTAGCCAACATAAGTAATAAAATGGAAGTATCTAGGATGGGAGAGACATCCAGTCAAACCAGAGAATCCTCTGCAACTTTTGTCAGAAATCATCAAATGGCATCTGAGTTTATGATTCCCTCATGGTGACACCTCTGCTACTGTCCTTTGCCTGGTTAAAAACACTACTCCCTCTCACAGTAGGTAGGCATATGATTCACGTTTGCCCAATTGTAGACTTTTCCCAAGATTTTTGAAATGAAGCTAAATGACAAGGCTTGTTTTCTTTTCCAATTGCTGAACTTGAAAGACGGAAGTCTCTGGGTAAACAAAATATTTTCTTGTACTCGAACGTGTGTTACATTGGGATATACATGGTGCTTTAGTGGTCTTGGAGATTTAATGAGTAAAATGGATAAAGTTCAGCAATGTCTATGTTACAGCAGTTGATGTGGTAGAACAGGCCATCATCAGAGGTGGTCATAAAGTGCTCCGAGACAAAGATAAAGGGAAGGAGGATGATTAAGTGGCCTAAGAAGAATTGATGAGATGACCAAGGACAGACCTGGTACCCAAGGTCCAGAGTCATAACTGTAGTCTCAGCACAAGGCCCCTGAGCAAGCTCGTTTGGCAAACCAGCCAGTTTGTTTACACCGAGTTGGTCCTTGAGGGCCCCTGAGGGACTGGCTTGGATATTATCATCATGATTATTATTATTGTTGTTGTTGTTATTCCAAAACATAATAAGAAGCAGAGGTGCTCAGTAAAAGATTTGCACATAACAAAGCTGGTGCTCCAGCCACTTTACTGGGAGGGAGAATGAGAAAAGCAAGTGGACAGAGGCCTGAACAGGTGGGCGATGGACAGCAGCTCCCTGGGAGCTCACTTTCAAAAGAAGGAAATAAAGGTAGAAAAGTTGGTTCCCTTGGCCTCAGGGCTGCCTCAGGATTCATCCATGGCAGTAAAGTAGGTTCCTGGAACCGAGTCAGGGTCTCCTTTGGTGCCTGAGCCCCATCCTGGCCTAAAAAATCTGCATTTTAAAAATCTCTGCTGGTAAATCTCAGACACGCTAAAGTTTTGGAACTCTTGTTCCATAGTTTCAGACAACGGAAATGACCTGCAAGATAACTGGCCGGATATGTATCGAATCTCTTCTAGTTCCTTCAGAAAGGAGCAAAGCTGGCGTTCTCACTAAAACCCCACTCAGAGATTGGCTCTCAAAAGCACTTGCCTGGGCATTGTGTCCTCTGGAGAGGCATAGACTATCTAGAAGGTCTGACTTCTTGCATTCTCTAAAATAAAAGAAAAAAATTCTCTCTTTTTGTTCTTCATTCTGATCCAACAGCGGAAGACATTTAATTCTTCCTTCTTACCACTTCAGCTACATGGAAACTGAGTGCCACAGCTGGGTCTGGTTAGCCTGGCCCCTGGTCATTTATTTACACCTAGGAGGCATTGATATATACTGTTCAACAGCTGGCCTCGGGTTATATCCACACTTACTCCCAGCAATCAAAGGCCTGCATGTCCAGCATCTTTATAATCCCCTCTGTTTCCACTGAGACAGGTATGACACTCTTTTCTCTACCTGCCATTTAGTAATAGTAGTCAGGCTGAGTGACAAACACTCCAGTCCCTAACCCTTCCTACTTTGACAAGCTTTTCATAATAGCTCCCCCTTGCTTCACACCTTTGCTAAAAGGTGACTGCGTGTTGACATATCACATTCTTTTTGGACATCTCCCTAGCAGCTGTCAGGATGAGCTTGTATTTTCTGCTTGTTTTACACATTCTGTCATAAAGCCCAGGAGAGTCTTTGCTTTCTGATGTAACGCAATCCCCACACTTGGAGTTTTTCTATTTCTTTCAAACACTGTAATCCTAGTTACTAACAATTCTTCTACACTTATTCTAATTCAGGATTAACTTGGAAACATCCAATGACACCTTTATTGTTTAAAGAAATGCACAATAAAGTCAGAATCAACCACGCGAATATTTCATGCTCTTCATTGTCTTTGAACTGATGCTAACCAATTCTTCATGATTCATTTTATGTGAGCAGTACATGCTCATTAGATAGTGGACAACCAGACTCATGTTGATGAGGATTTCCTACCAAGATGCAACTAAAGAACTCGGAATAATTTATAAGAGAGGTGAATGAATGTATATTTTTCTTAGTGTCAGAAGAGGACTGAAATGACACTCTATAGCGAACAGGGAGTTACAAGCCTCTAAATATTAATCTAGAATTTGACTAACATATGATAAGGATTAAAACTACATTACTTATAAAATAAGAATCTGTGGTCAGATTTGAATTAAAATTACTTATTTATTTGAATTAAAATTACTTATGTGAAAAGGAGAAATAGTAAGAAGAAGTAAAGAGAAGAACAAGAAAAAATAAAAAGAAAGAGAAAGGAAGGAAATATCAGAGTGTCATTGATAGAACATTAACTTTTGGAAGACATGGACAAAGTGTTTGAATCCTGGCTGACCTGTCTACCACTTGTGTGACACTGAGCACATCAACATTTCTGACCGTGAACTATATTAAGTAACTTACATAATGTAATACATGTGGGCAGTGGCTACCGCATTGGACAATACAGCTGAGGAAAAGATTAACAGCAGAAAATTCTCATTCTCAGTTCCATTAGATGTGGCTTGTAAATTTTAACATTGTATACCTTTTGAAGCAACACTAAGAATAAAGCAAACAAACTTTAATAGGTAAGACCTTAACAATATTGAATCACAAATCAAATCAGGAAAGAAAAGAAATAGTAAAGAATAAGATTTCCAAAAAGACTATCAACAACCCATAATTCAAACTATACGTAGTCAATAAAACTAAAGAAGTGACAATTTGGGTTTAATGTCACTGTGCAAAGCATAAAACAATTAAGAGAAACTGTTTCAAGAAGTAAAATAATTTGGTCTTGAAGTGTAATGGGTAGAAGTAATTGCCTTGGCTGGCAGGCGTCTATCTAATTTCCTGATTTTAATGCCTTAAATACAAGGCATACAAGCACTAAAGCCAATTTTAAATAAACGCAGATTTTTTTTTTCTTCCTTTGGATATCAAGAATGGAGAGATGGAAAAGGAAGTGGTAAACAAAGGTAACATAGACCACCACGTGACATGAAGAGAAAGCTGAAGTATAATTAGGAAGTACATAAACTCATACAGGGAGCAATTTTGTACCCCCATCCATAGAATTTTCAATTATTCCACAATAAATCTGGTTTAAAGTGTTATATGGGAAAGGGTTTAGCCGTGAGAATAAAGAATGTGGCAGATCAACCAAGGCAGGTGGCTTTGTTTGTTCTGCCATTGTCCTTGTTAACTCTGTTGCATTGCTTTTGAACCCCAAGGAAAGTGAGGGGGTGTAAAGGTTGGAGAAAAGTGCTATTCACAGTGCATCCACTGTTCTTCAGAGGGTCATTGATGAATGGGAGCTCGGTTCTTGGAATTAAAAAGGGGAAGGAAGCAGAATATTATAATCCTTGAAGAATAATGATTGCCAACCCTTAATTTTACAACTAGACACCCTGCTTAATATATTACTATCTATCTATAAATATTGTATTTTAATTTTTAATTGAATGAAAATTTAAGATAAGAGTCACAGCGTGTGCAAAATATTAGGCATCATGATATAGTGAAAATAGTTGCTTCAGAGCCAAATGGTCATGGGTTTTGATACCAGCTCAACAATTATTTGTTGGAAATCCCTGAGAAATTTACTTAAACTATTTGAATCTCAGTTTACTCTTCTGTAAAATAGGGCCAAATACCTCTCCTAAAGGCTTATTGTGGATGATAAAAGATAAAATATCAAAAGCACATTGCTGGCGCATCATAGGCCCTGAACCAAGGTTAGTTTTATTTTTCCACTCCCTGTTCTTTGTCCACTAGGCACAAGCCCTAAGGAGGTCACATTATTTTTGACAAATGCGTAATTTGTTTTCCTAGCCAGGGCTGTTGCCCTAAAGTCTTGCCCCCTTGCCTACCCTGGTGAATCAAGCTACAACAACTTGAAGGAAAGCTGAAGGTCCCATTTATCAATTTCTTCTTAAGCTGGGAAACTGGGACCAGTCCTGAGCAGCCAGCCCAGCTAGCTTTCCCCTGGCTCCTTCGTCTTAGTGGTGCCCAGGCTGAAAAGCAAAGCACGGTATTGACAGCCCCAGAAAGCAGTTACTCAAGTCTTCCCAAGCCCTAGGTACACAAAGACCCCTTCTTCATGCCTTTATTAATACCCTCAGTGCTCCCCACCGTGCATCCCCATTCCATTCCTAGAGTGGAAACTACCTCTGTCTCCCCAAAGAAAGAAAAACAATACATGCCTCACACTCTGCCAAAGGTTCTATGTCACAGCACCCCCTGGTTTTCTGGTGTCTTCCCCTCTGCTATCTGTGTTGTTGCACATATCCCTGGGTGCCTTCGTAATCGTGGTGATAGTAATGGCTATGCTACAACCAGCATCTATCGTGAGTGATTTCAGGGCACTGGGGTGTGTGATTTAGATGCATCGATTCTCTAATATATGAAGTGTCCATTTTACATGGTGTAAAGCTGAGCCCTACAGTTTAATTTGCACTTTCATATAGTTAGTAAATGACAGAGCTGCAGCTCAAATCTCAATCTTAAATCCACATCCAGGTTCTTATTGCATTGTCATTTCTAGCCTTTTCCACCAGAATTTTGGCTTCTGAAAATCAGATTCCCTAATTGATTGGAGTTGGAGCTAACATTGGAGAATGTATGGCATCCTCAGAAAAGATAAGGAGACATTATGGGACAGTGGACAGAATTACAAAGTAGAAATAATTTAAAAGCTTGTCACTGTGAATGCAATCTTGAAAATGTCTCTCTTTTTTTATTTCTGAGCCACCCTACTCTCATCTATACATGTAGTTGATAACCTCTGTCCTACTTATCACAGAAGTGTGTTGGAAGGATCTAATAAGATGTTTTATATTAAAACTCTCTAAAAAACTGTACAGACTTACATAATTTGGTGTCATTATTAAAATTAGATACTATTAAATTTTAATAATCCCCTGCGGCAAGATCCTCTACCATCATCTACAGATCATGTTGAATAGGGATGCACCTTTTTTCTTGTTTCATTTTCATTCATAAGAAATCTATTTTGACCATAAAGCTAGAGGCCATTATAAAAAGATCATGATCTTTGCAGGTTGTCAGACTTAGATTTGTGCTCCGGCTCCTACAGTTACTTATACTTCACTGCTGCAGTTATTTACATAATCTGTGTCTCATTTCTCTTGTTTCTATAATGACACTAACCCGATTCCCTCTTTCATAAAATTTCCTGCAAGAATTAATGAGATAGCCGGCAAACACCTAATCCTGTGCTTTGTATACAATAAGGATCAATGTCTGCTGTACCTGACTTAGGTAACCTGGGAACGCTGTGTGCTAAACAGGAGGACAGCTTCCTTGGCGTTATAAATCACCTTCCATTCTTTAGATACGTGATTTAAAGAATCATTTGGAAACCTGTGCGAGGATAGTTGCACCAGGTAATGGGTGGGGATTTCATTAAAAACACAGATGCCCAGGCCCCAGGTAGGGATTCTGATACTCTAAATCAGGGGAAAGGCTCAGGAATATGCATTTTAAACAGGCAATTCATATAGGAAAGTAAGCTTCAGTACCGTTTTCTTCAATGATAAGACTGATAATCCTTTGACACTGATGTTTGTAGTTCTTACTACGTCTTATGCTGATCACACTTTAGAGAATAACAAATCGGTGCGTCACTCCATGGCTTATAATTCAATGGAAGAATATTTCGAGCCTATGTGCAAATGTTAGGTTTTGAGAATCAGTGGGAGTTAACATAATTTAGTTTTACCTTATGGTTCCTTGAGGTCTTGAATGCCAATTTTGGATGTAATCTCCTTTCACCTCTCTGGTACTATTAGGAAAACAAATTCCTTGAGCAGATTCTTGTTACTTCTACCACCAACTCCTCAGTTTTACATGCGTGGTGACTTATCAGGGACAGTGCAGGTTACTATGGAGACCATGACTCTTTTTAGTTGATTGACAGTTTGCACTTACATAGCTCCTTTGCCATTATGAGTTATAGTAGTGAAAAATAGCGTGAAACAGTGACAAGTCTTTCCAAATCTTGAAATTAAATGTGTCTTAAGTTGACATACTTAGCAGATGAAGGCAAGGAAAGATTCACTTCAATTTCTCCTTCCTTTTTTTCCCTACTTGCTCACCTTGTCTTCCTTTTTTTCTTTGCAAAATAATAGGACTTAGTCAAAGACATGGGTTTGCATCTCTTTTGTTGAACTATTTCCCATGGTGGGCTCCTGACTACCTTCACATCCTTGAGAATCTAAAAAATTATTATGGCATGAGCTTGTGTTAACCAAAATCTTTGTAACTCAACAGAGAAACTCCCTCACTCTCACCCCACTGCTCATATTCTCAGGAAGTTGGCAGGATGACAAGGAAGGGTGGGTGTATTAGTTTGCTAGGGCAGCCATAACAAATACTCTAAATCGGTGGCTTGAAACAACAAAAATTTATTCTCTCACAGCTCTGGAAGCCAGACGTTCGAAATCTACATGTTCACAGGGGTGATTCCTTCTGGGGACTCTAAGAGGGAATCCATTCTATACCTCTCTGCTAGTTTCTGGTGGCTACTGGCAATCTTTAGTGTCACTTGGCTTATAGACACAGTCTCTGCTTCACCTGTCACATCAACTGATATGTTTTGTTTCCTGCTCTTCTCCAATAAGGATATTTGTCATTGGAGTTAAGGCTCATATGAATCAAGTATGATCCCGTCTGGAGAATCTTAACCTAATTACATCTGCAAGGACTCTTTTTTCAAATAAGGCCACATTCACTGGTTATAAGTGGACATACCTTTCGGGGGTTCTACCATTTGATTCAACACAGTGAGTCATCTGGGATTTCCTAAAATACAGGGCTTAGGAGGATGTGTGACATTGATGGGGTTGAGACAGGTAGAGGAAGGACTGGTAGAAAAAATAAAGTAGTATTAGGACACAGCAGTGACTGAGAAACCAAAGAATAAGAAGCACAAGGAGTATCAGAATAATGAAAGGCAGAGCTAGAAAACTTCTTGACTTAATCCTTCACTTAATCCTCGCGTGCATTTTTACCACAGGCTAAATTCATTCCTGATTCATATAATTAGCCATCTGTAAACACACACATTAACGCTTTCCTTTTTCTCCCTTGTCATTGATATATTAATAAAACTACCTTTTTAAAAAAGGAATTAGAAGTAAATAGACAATCAAACCTCTCTTTCTGTTCTTTTAGGAATCCAGTGAGATAACATAACAAATCATCTCAAGGTATATGTGTGAGTTGTTAGAGGATCATCCTGGCTTCTAATATTAAGTCTCATGTCAGGTCATGTTTCAGACTATATATACGTGTGTGTGTGTGTGTGTGTGTGTGTGTGTGTGTGTGTGTGTAAAATGACTTTGGGCTTTAGTAAGTGCAATAAGTGGAATGAGAGCATGTGACCAAAAAATAGTGCAGAATTTGTCAGGGAAGCTGGACACTCTACCTGAATCCGGGGACTTGGATGTGCTATTTTTTATCTTTCTACCCCCTTAAATATAAAATGAAAAACACATCGAACTAGATTTATTGGTTTTATTTTTTAAAAGAAGCGACCCCTCTTTTAAAAGTAGGGAAAAGAATAGCAAATAATGGACCATTCACTCATGGAAAAACATGGAAAAATAACTCTCCATTCATAGTTATTTCATGATTTATCAGAAACTGTTCATATGTTTTATTTTCATTTATTCATTTAATCCTCATCAAAAGTCCATTTGACAGATATGAAGACTGGAATATAGGGAAGTTAAGTGAGTGGCACTGCTGGTAAATACAGAGTGGGATTTGGACACTGAAATTTGACGTTAGAGTCTTTGAACCTAATCCGTTTCCCAGGGTTCTTCACATACTGTATCATATTTGCTTCATTTTTTCTTTTAAAAAATAAATTTGGAGTTTCTCTTTTCATTCCCCAGAGGAAAGTAACACCAGGTATGTGGTATATACACAGTGTTTTTATACATTTTGTACAGATAATCTAAAAATATAAATGATATCTTTATTTCTTTAAATTTATATAACTGATATAATTTCAAGGATCATTCTGCTAACATCACATTGTTTTACAGATTCAGCCTTGTTAACACATACAGATGTAATGTGTTCAATCTAACTGCTATATGTTCAATTTAATCTATCAGAATCCATTCATTATCCCTTTCCTGATAGACATTTGGAATTCCTTATTACAAATGATATTTAATGAACATTTTTTAACACATCTGCTTGGGCACATGTACAAGTGATTTTCCTAGAAGTAGGGTCAAAGTGTATGTACATTTTCATCTTTATTAAGTATCTCCAAACCATTTCCCAAATGTTGGTAGACATTTATTCTGCCAAAATCAATTTATAAATTTCTTTGGTTTATATCTCTACCAATATTTGATATTACCAGACTTTTAAAATTTATTTTATTTTTGAATTTACCTAATTATTGATGACATTGAATATCTTTTCATGAGTTTTTTGCTACCTTTATTTTTAATCCTATGAATTGTCCATCAATACTCTTTCTCTGTTTTTGTTTTAAATTGTCTTTTCCTGAATTATTTGTAAGTGTATTTTGCATATCGTGTACACTAATACCTTGTTGGTTTTCTGTGTTACAAATATATTCTAACACTCTGTATTTTGGCTTTTAACCTTGTTTATTGTCTCATTGTTAATAATGGTTTTATTTTTGTTATGATCAAATTTTTTAAGATTTTTCTTCATGCTTTCTGGTTTTTTGTCTTATTTAGGCAATCGCACGGTGCCTCCAGATCCCTAAAATATTCTTTTTCATCTCTGAGTTTTGTTTTTCACATTTAGGCACATAAACCTTCTGAAGTTTAGTTTTGTAT
>RJWJ010036899.1:0-15963 GCA_004363605.1 Indri indri | reverse complement strand
CATGTTGTTGCAAATGGCAGGATTTCATTCTTTTTGAGGCTATATGATATTCCATTGTGTATATGGACCACAATTTCTTTGTCCATTCATCTATTGATGGACACTTAGGTTGATTCCGTATCTTGGTTATTGTGAATAGTGCTGCAATAAACATGGGAGTGCAGATATCTTTTTCATACACTGAATTCTCCTCCTTTGGGTGTATACCCAAAAGTGGGGTTGCTGGATCATATGGTAGTTTTTATTTTTAGTTTTTTGAGGTACTTCCATACTGTTCTCCATGGTGGTTGTGCTAATTTACATTCCCACCAACAGTTTATAAGGGTTCCTCTCTCCACATCCTCAACAGCATTTGTTATTGCCTGTCTTCTTGATAACAGCCATTTTAACTGGGGTGAGATGGTATCTCATTGTAGTTTTGATTCGCATTTCTCTGATGACTAATGATGTTGAGCATTTTTTCGTATACCTATTGGCCATCTGTATAAGACAGTTGCATTTCTTAAGAAGCTTTCTTAGATGAGGACATTTCAGAATCTCTCCCTGAGCTTGAGGAGAGGAGAACAAGACAAGGTTAGAGGGACCTTGATTCTCGAACTCCTTGCCTCAAGCAATTCTCCCTCCTCAGCATCCCAAAGTGCTAGGATTACAGACTTGAGCCACCGTGCCTGGCCATTTAAACATTAAGTCTTCTCCTGAACAGGGATGTTTTTCTACTATTTAGGTCTTCTTTAATATCTTTCAACCATGTTTTATGCTTTTCAGAGTACAAGTTTTGCACTTTTTGTTGTATCTATTCCTAAGTGTTATGTCTGATGGTATTGTAAATATAATTGTTTTTGTAATTTCTTTTTCTGATTATTCATTGCTAGTACATAGAAATACAATTGATTTTTCTGTATTTATCTTTAAAGGAAGAAACTGTTTCTCTAGTCACAACTCTTCCGACACTAAATGTGTGACACCAAGCAATTCTCCATTTCTCTGGAGACCAACTGGGTACAATTTAATCCGGTTCTTAGAATAACTACCCAGAGTTATCACAAATCCCACAGGTTAAGGGCTCAGTCTTGAAGGATGCCTCCCACTTCAGATGTCAGTTGCAAGTAGGGGGTCCCCAGATTACTCACACTTGTGTCTGACTTGGCTACAAATTGGGGTTTTCTACAACCTCCTCAAGTGTGATAATTTGCTGTGATGAAGTCAGGGAAGTGCTTTATTTACTATTACCAGTTTATTATAAAGGATACAATGGACAGTTCAAATGAACAGGCAGATGAAGAGGTACATGGGGTGAGGTCTGGAACGGTCTGGAATATAGGAGCTTCTGTTCCTGTGGAGTGGGAGTGGGACACCCTCCAGCATGTGGATGGTGGTTTAGGACTTTTATGGAGGTCCTGTTACATGGGCATGATTGATTAAATCTTTGGCCATTGGTGATTAGCTCAGTCTCCATGCTCCCTCCTCATATGTTGGGGGACGGGGCTGAAAGTTCCAATCCTCTAATCATACGGTTGGTTCCTTTAGCAAGCAGCCCCTATCCTCCAAGAGTCACCTCAGTAAAATCTCAGGTATGGTTGAAAGGCGCTTATTATTAATAAGCAAAGACTATCTTCTTAGTCCCATTGCTCAAAAATGCAAAGCTTTTAGGAGCTCTGTGCCAGGAATCAGGGATAAAGACCAAAAATATATTTCTTATTATAGCATAATAATCACAATCTTGTATCCTACAGTCTTGCTGAACTGTTTTTATTAGTTCTGATAGTTTTTTAGTGGATTCCTCAGGATTTTCTGTATATACAATCACGTCATCTGTGAATATAGTTTTTTTAATCATGGTATTTTTATTTCAAAATGCAAACATGGAAAATTAAATTTTGGAGAGAGTACTTAGTTAGATAACATCATTCTCCTGGGGTATTAGGATGCATTTATTCTTTGCAACTCTCATGTCCTGGAAGTAGCAAGACCATTTGGTTTTTTTGTTTGTTTTGTTTTTTGTTTTTGAGACAGAGTCTCGCTGTGTTATCTGGGCTTAGAGTGCCGTGGCGTCATCCTAGCTCACAGCAACCTCAAACTCCTGGGCTCACGCAATCCTTCTGCCTCAGCCTCCCGAGTAGCTGGGACTACAGGCATGCGCCACCATGCCAGGCTAATTTTTCCTATATAATTTTAGTTGTCCAATTAATTTCTTTCAATTTTTAGTAGAGACGGGGTCTTGCTCTTGCTCAGGCTGGTTTCAAACGCCTGAGCTCAAACAATCCTCCTGCCTCGGCCTCCCAGAGTGCTAGGATTACAGGCGTGAGCCACCATGCCCGGCCAAGACCATTTGTTTTCATTTTATCATTTTCCTGTACAGAAACCTTCAATGGCTCCCTATAACCTTTATGCCAAAAATCTAGTTTCTTAGTCTACCAGCAGTACTGCATACTTTTTCCCCCAGCATAGGTACATGACATACTTTCTCTTTTCCTTGTGAGTCTCTGTTCAGGTATCCCTTGCTCTAGAGACTCTCTCTGACTACCTACATGGTAGAGCTCCTTTCCAGCTTTGCCCAAGTCACTTGTTTTCTTTGTTAATATATTTTGTAGTACCTTGGAGACCACTTCAGCATTTATCACCACCTGGCGTGTATGCAAGCATGCATACATACATATGTATTTGCTGGTCTACCTCTCCCATTGAACGTGTAGGTTCCATGAGAGTGGGACTTAGGCCATTTTGTTCACTGTTATATCTCCACTACGTAGAATAGTATCTAACATCTTTTTAATAAATCTCATGAATGCAAAGTACAGAATGACCAAATTTTATTACCTTCTTGCTTCACAATGTAACCTGCCTAAATTGAAAAAGATCTAGAGCGACCATGGAAAATGAATTTTGTGTGTTTGCCAACTCCAGTTGGTTGTTGCTGCATTGGGTAAGAATGGGGCTCACAGGGAAAGAATGCAGATTATTTAGCAATGGCTGCTAGGACCCTGAGAGAGGAGCATGTGACATATATGTAAAGTACTTGCCATCCCTAATGCAGTGAGATGCTAAAGAATAGGAAATGGGCTTTTGGTCTCTTATTTTTCCCTCCTCTTCTGGCTTGTTTCATTTTTACTACTGGGAAATGTTTGTGGATATTTGGGGTTAGGTTGGAAAGGCCACCTGTCTATGGTATGGTGTGGAAACTTTCCTGTGTAATTCCATTGTTAATAGACACAGTACAGATGAGTCTCTTAGAAATACCACGACATTGCAGGGAGCTGGCATACTAGCTTCTGCCTGATTGAAAAAATAATTTGCCGATGTAATACGATGAATTTTTCTTCAAAGTTATTTTAAAATTATTTTGGACTAATGTTTTTCTTTTTCTTCCTTCTAGATTCTTGCTGAAATCTGTTAATTCTACTTTTTGAGCACACATGAATAACCACGTATCTTCAAAACCATCTACCATGAAGCTAAAACATACCATCAACCCCATTCTTTTATATTTCATACATTTTATAATATCACTTTATACTATTTTAACATACATTCCATTTTATTTTTTCTCTGAGTCAAGAAAAGAAAAATCAAACAGAATTAAAGCAAAGCCTGTAAATTCAAAACCTGAGTCTGCATACAGATCCGTTAATAGTTTGGATGGTTTGGCCTCAGTATTATACCCTGGATGTGATACACTAGATAAAGCTTTTGTGTATGCAAAAAACAAATTTAAGAACAAAAGACTCTTGGGAACACGTGAAATTTTAAATGAGGAAGATGAAGTACAACCAAATGGAAAAATTTTTAAAAAGGTAAGGTAACCTTTCATTGCCTTTGAATTCCCTCTGAACAAAGTATACTCTTAGAAATGATAGCAATGGACAGGCACAGCCTGCTTTTATTGGAATTTGTTGATGTTGCAGGAGAAACAGTATAGAAAGGGGACTAGACTGTGCTCTAATCTCTTTCTGTACTTATCAGCACTGATTTGTTCTGACCTTTTAGAAAGACGTTGAGAACACCCACTGGTGTGGAGCTCTTCTGAACCTGCATGTCTGCCAGGGCTTGGAATAGAATGTCCAGGGCAGTTTGATTATGAAACCATATTCTTTGGTTTCCAGAAGCACCTAGGTACTTGAAATGGCTCTGAGTTTTGGGGTGTGACCTGCTGTTTTTGATTTTGATGTGGGTTCCAGTGGGTGCTTCATGTCCTGTTAATTTGGTTGTGGCAATTGTGTGGGTCTTAAAAAAATTTCTCTTCACAAATGTAGAGGAACCTGCCATTGTTAATTTGAAACAGAGGACATGATGTTGTCTATAGAGACAGCGTAACAGTGATTAACAGCTTGGACTCCAGACCAAGACTATAGCTTTAAATCTTGGATTTGCCACTTACTAGCTTTGTGACCTTGGAAAAGTGATTTATTTTATTTTTTTTTAAAGAAACAAGGTCATGCTCTGTAGTGCAGGCTGGAGTGTAGTGGCATGATCATAGTTCACTGCAGCCTCAAATTCCTGGGCTCACGTGATCCCCCTGCCTTAGCCTCCCGAGTAGCTGGGATTACAGGCATGTGACACCACACCTGGCTAATTTGTTTCTATTTGTTCTCTGGAGCTGAGACCAGAACCCAGGCCTTCTGGCTCCAGAACTCACAATCCTTAACTAATCACAGCTTGCAGAGTTCTTGTAAGGATTAATTGAGTGTATGTGCACACATCTGTAATGTGCTTAGAACGGTTTGTGGTTACCTAATGTAAATGCTCTAGCATTCATTATTATATTACTATATTATTACTGTATTATTATATTCTTGGAAATTTAGTGGGGAAAATTATATCAGTGAGTACAAAAAGACTTACATCATGGAGTAGTGCTTTACTATGAATGATAGTAAGTATAGAAATGGCATAAAAATGCTACTTATGAACTTGGGATCATGGCTTTCTTATAAGCAGTTCTTAAAACTCTGGCGGGTAAAAATTAAAGATAAAGTGTTTTTTAGAGGCAGTACAATCTGTAGTTGGTTGATAATTTGGTTATGTTATAGGTTTAATACCTTTTTAGGCAAAGTTGTTTTTCTCTTATCCAATCCTAGCTGTGTCTTGACTCCCCCAACTGCCTTTTTTCTGTCAGCCACAAGGAAACTCTCAGATCTTGACGGAGAATCTAAACCACAACTGTGGAATGAAAAACTCAGAGCTCCTGTTACTGGAGGGCCAGGGTGATGTTGCTTAATCTCTTTCATGGCCCATTAATTTTGCAGCTTACCATACAAATTCCCTATGTCATTTTCCTCTAAATGGAAATGGAGATGGCAAGCGAGTTGATGTCAGTAATTCCTAGAAACTATAAACATTTTAACTCAACAGTAGGATCTGTAAATTTCCTTGCCTTTAAATAGAGTGACCATATGTCTTGGTTTGCCTGGGACAGTCCTGATTTATACCTGTTATTCTGATGTTAGTAGGGCCTCCAGACAATCTCAAAAGTGCCCTCATTTGGGTAAAGTTGTATGGTCACCTTACTTTTAAGGCATATACCCTATTTTGCTGACTTAGAAAAAACGGAATTTTTTGCTACTTAATTAAGATCTAACTGGACATAAAGCACATTTCTGGAAATTGAAATCATGTTGTTACGCATGTTTTATTATTCTTCTCTAGCCTATAGTTTATAATTTGCAAACCATTTTATTATACTGAAGTCAGCTTTTGTCATATTGAGTTGATGCTTTTTATGGTACACTATCCTTGAGTCTGTCTTCGAGAGATCTGTCAGTTATAAAAGGTACTGAAAACACTGCATTTTTATGTGCTTAAGTTTTCCACTCTTCTGCCTTCTCCATGCTCCTCATAGCATATCTAAAAGATATTCATTTTTATCTTTTGATCTAATATGATATTTCAATTCAAAATTTGGGTTTTCTTACTTTTAGTCTAAGTGTACATAACAGAGGTCTTATTTTACAGGAAGTTTAATTTTTCTCCAGTGTCTCGCATACATTATATGTGACTTGTACTTTTAGTCATCATTCAGTACATACAGTAGCAACTAGTTCCTTATTATGTAAAAAGGAAAAAAGCTCGTGTAGTGAATATGAAATTTCTTCTTAATTCATGTGTCAGTATAATTAGGACAAAATAAAATCGTAGAGCCATCATAGATGTTCCCTAAATGTAGTCTACACAGGAAATAGGATGGACCCAAGGAAAGTTTTTTTTTTTTCTTCCCTTGTGTGTCTAAGTGTATGTGGCTCTGCCCTGCCTGTCTTGACCATGGTGCCTTTGTATTCATTGATTATTCAACCAAGTGTGAAATATTTGAACTCATGGAATTTAAAAGGTGAGACAAACTGTTTTCAGTCAGCAACTTTTTCTGTTTATAGCATATTTATTATGAGGTTTTACTTTGTATGGGAAGTCTTTGAATTTCCATGTGTCAGAAGATCTGTCTACTATTAGCATTATTGATCAAATTGGCATTTGTGGTTCATCAAGCTTTGTTGAGAAGGCTATATCCAGACTCTGACGTGGAAACATGTTATATTTTTCTTGTCTGAAATTAGGTCCATTGGGAAAGTAGAATTTTTAGGTTTTTTGTATAATAAATGATGCATATATTTTCTCTTGGCCTTACTCAAGAAGAAAGTGTGCAGTACCGCTGGTAGGCTAAGACTTGAGTTTCTGTTGGTCCTCTGTTGCAGCTGTGGCAGGAATGTGCAAACTGGAGAGTAGGTATCTCAGTTGCATGCTAAACAGGCGAGGCTCGCTCTCTTTTTTTTCCTTTCCTCTCTTGGTCTCTTGTTAGACCCATTGTATGGCATCTGCCATGATAAGATATTAAAAAGGGGAGCTTTTCACAACTGCCAAGTTAAGCTGTTGGGTGTCTGTCCTTAGTGTCTACTCAAGCTTGGGTGGGAGCTCTAGGAGATCAAGCTCAGGAGGGAGGTCAGAAGACATTTTTGAAGTGTATTGTCATTGAATAGTTTCCATATTTGAAAATAATCTTCAGTTGGATAGGAAAGCTAATGATGTAGCAATGTCTAAAATTTTTCGAGAGGCAGACTTTTGGGGATTAACCCCCAGATGTATCTGAGATGGTTGAAGCAAAGATGCACAAACCTTATTTCAAATGAATGAACTTTGAAGTTTTGTTTCCATCTTATCCTAACAGTCTGTTTTGAGCTCCCAAAGGAAGATAAGCAGAAGAAAGGCAGTTGTGATGATTCTGCTCTAATTATACCCAAGATTGAGGGGCCACCAGCCTCATCAAAATGGGACTCTGTCGTGGGGCAAGAGAAGCACAAGGCACTTGTGGCCTGGCAGGCCTTAAGGACTACTGTCTCATACTTTTAAGTTTCATATGGTTTTATAAAACCGTAGCAGAGTTAAAATCTGGATATGTGTCGGTATAACCTGATTCCAGCCTTCCCAGCAATAAGTGCATTGCACTCATGTCTTCTTGAGATGTAGAACAGGGTAACGATTGGATTTCAGAACAACTTTAAAATATATGTATATTTGAAATCAAAGTTGCAAAGAATAAAAATAGCAGAAACAGAAAAGAGCACAGGGTGGTTCAAATATTTTGTGAGCTATCAAAGATTTTTAATTTTTTTCTTATAGATTTTACACAGATTAGAGAAGAGAATAAATGGGATTAGGTAATCATAGTGCTTAGAGAAGATTTCACTGACATTCCCTCAGAATTGATCTAAAAAGTTAATAGAAATATTTATTTCTGCCCTTGTAGGTTGACTTACCTTAATTTTCCTCTTGATGCCTGTTTTTGTGTTACTTTTTACTCTACTGGTACATTTTTTACTGTTTGCATATATATATATGATATTCTCTGATTTATTAGGACATGTGCATCATAATTTATATAAAAAATAATGGTCGATTTCTTGGCCAGTATTTGTAGTGTGGTTATTATATTACTCTTGGTTTCCCCTTCCAAACTGTTCCTTTCCCTGTCATCCTATGTGTTACAGGAAGTACCATGTACCAAATTGCTCAAACCAAAAAAGCAAGAGTGTCTGATTTATTTCCCTTAAAGCCTCCAACTCTTTCTCCACCACTTTTTTTTTTTTTTACACATGTCTTACTGCTTCCACTCTTGCCCTCTGCTATAATACACTCACACACAGTAGTTAAACTATTTCTATAGTTGTTAATCAAGCCACCTCACTTGCTTAATAAGATCCTGGCTCTTTTTTATAGTGCAGTCGAAGCATTGTGATTTTGTACTTAAACTCTGGAATGAGTTTGCCTGGGTTCATATTACAGTTCCATCATGTATTAGTTGTATGATTTTGGGCAAGTTATACTTTATCTATGCCTCAGTATTTTCACCTGTAAAATAGGGATAATAGTCTCTTACAGTTATGATGAGACTTTAGTAAGTTAATAATGTTTGTGACATACTTAGCACATAGTAAGCACTAGTAAAGGTTAGCTGCCCTCATCATTATCTTAATTATTCACAAACATCCAGATCTCTTGGATATTTTCACTCTCTGGCTCCCTTACAATAATTTGTTCATAATGATCTTCAGTTGCAGAGAGAAAGGTTAAATGGAACCAAGTGTACTTTGTTGAAGATGGGAAAGTATATAATTTTGAAATATTTCCATCCCAAATAGTGAAAGTAAAAAACAGTATAAGTGCTTAAAGAGGTTTCAGTATGAGACAGGATCATCTTCTAGAAATAAAGAAGGGAGGGCAGAGGGTATTTGAGTAGAGAGAAAGTTTTAAAGCTATTTCAGAGAGTGAGAAAATGAATATACCAGGGAAGTATAATAGGATTGTGGGGTGGTGAGGTCTGTGGTCCTGTATCTAATAAGGTTGGGTGTTTTTCTTGTAGCAATGTTCAACAATATAGGCAGGGAATAAATAAATGAGTTTAATCTTGAGTTAGGCTAACCATAGGGACAAAGTTAGGAGTAGAAACTTTCAGCACAAGCCGCATAAAATTATGGAGTGGACGGTCCTCTTAATGTAATCTTTATCAGAAGAATAATTACTAGAAGATTCGGTGGTTTCAAGAATTAAAGTAGGGAAATTCAGATTTTGGTTTATAGTTTGTTTTTTATATATGAGGAAGCCTTATTCTTGAATTAAACTCATGATTTGATTTCTTTGCCACATGGTGGCATCATTGCACAAGTTTACATATTTGGATTATATATTGAATTACTTCTCAGAGCACACATATTCCTTGAAATTTATGAAGCCCATCATTTAGATTCTAGGATCTAGAAGGTAGCTCATTCTTATCTTTGGAGTGTAAAATTCTTAATAATTGTAATCCAGTTCCTGCACGTTTTGGCCAAATTCTCATCTGTCTTCTCACCCCCACAGAGCTCCTTTTGACGTCATTGGAGCTCCCCATGCTGAGCATTTCGTGGGGGTGCAGAGCAAGGTGAGAGTTTGGGACCACTGAAGTTAAATAAGTATCAGCTTAAACACAGTTGCCTTATCCATCAAAGTTAAGAATTTATTTCTTAAATCCATCATTGAATAGGACACTAGAGGGCAGCATTTATCCTTTTTCCATTTTTATCTTCATCCAACCTTCTTATTTTTAGAAAGCTCTTAAATTTTGTTTGCATTTTAAAAAATGAATATGGTCAGATTTTAAGGTGTTTGAGACATATATTACTGACGCAGCCACATTGGGAGTTACCTGTGTATTTTTGCAGAGAGGAGCCTTTTATCATTCTATATGTAATTGGGAATTTACGGTCTTGTCTATGTTGAAGAAAATTCCTAAAGGCAAAAATATGTTGTTTTAAAAGTGGGTTGTGATTAATGCACACTTGATGTTACCTGTACTTCTGATAAACACAAAATATCGAAAGCCTGAGGGTTCCAGTGAGCATACCAATTGAGCAACTCAATTTCTAGCTTTTTATTAGAAAAAAATAGCTTTATGCAAACATAACTTTCTATTTTGTCATAAATTTTGGAACATATTCTGGTTTCTTTCTGTAAATTAATATTTTGGTCATATTAAAAAATAATTGTATTTTTTTATCAGGTTATTCTTGGACACTATAATTGGCTCTCCTATGAGGATGTCTTCGTTCAAGCTTTTAATTTTGGGAATGGCCTACAGATGTTGGGTCAGAAACCGAAGACCAACATCGCTATCTTCTGTGAGACCAGGGCCGAGTGGATGATTGCTGCACAGGCGTGTTTTATGTATAATTTTCAGCGTATGTAGGCTTTCTTATCTTTTAAAAGAATGAACTAAAAGCTTTTTATTATAATACTTCACTCTGAAGAAGTTAGAATTTTGATGTTAATTTTCACCTTGTGTCCAATTAGTGGAGAACTCTTTGTTATGACTTGGAATTTTTGTTCTGTTTTGGAAAAGGAATCAGGTATATAACAAATTGTGCCAGTCAGTGTAGTGAGGGGGCTTGAACCTATTCATAGGGGACTTTCCAAGTCTGGGGAGCTAGACCTACACTGAGGGCTCATTGCTCTGTTACCATTTCTCAGGAATCCCCTTTTGAAATTACTGTCACTTTGTTTTGTCATTTCTGATTGAAACACTTCCATACTCAAACCTGGTGAACTTCAAGGTGCTCGGTTAGACGATAGAGAATTTTAATGCAATTATTTGAGCGGTAATTGTGATGGCTCAATCTGCAAGATAGTCATGGAACCTTAAGTTCAGAGGTCTTGGTGCCAAAATGTGATGGTAATTGTGAATGTTGTCTCATCCTTCAGATGAAACAGAAATATACTTTCATCAGATTTCTTGCTGTAAATGCCTTTTTCTTTTAAACAAGCATACCATATTTGTTTCATAGGTTGAAATTTACATTGTGCTTCTTTTGAGAAGCTTTAAAAGAATTATCATAGTTTTCAAAAGTCATTTAATATATCTAACTTTTTTGAATTATACAGAAAGTAAATAAAAATCCATATTATTCGTATTACATAATTTTAGCATTTTTAGGAATTTTTTTTTTTTTAAGATATTTCTGCTCTAGAATAAGCAGTGCTGCCACTGGTTTATGCTCTTTTCTTGACATATAATGACTTAAATCTGACATTCAGTGTGTCATCTTATTGGTACATGTTTTTCACATTTTAATAACAAGTAGCCAACAATTAAGATTTTGAAATTTTAGAAATCACTTATAATTCCTTCCCAGCATCACAGTCTCAGAGTAACATCTGTAGGTGAAATAAAATTGTAAAGATCTTACTTTGAAATATTGGAAATCTTGAGGAAATTAGGGGAGGGTAAGTGGGTATACTGTTGATTAGTGTATTAAGATTTTTAAAAACTCAACACTGTTTCCTACAGACTGTGGATTTAACAATTTAGGGTGCAGAATACTACATTGTGATTCATATCCACTTTCAGAGGCTTTGTTGACATGTGATAGTAGTTCATGAAATGTTTGAATATTTGACTTGATGCTGCTTTTCCTTGTAGTTGTTACATTATATGCTACTCTTGGAGGTCCAGCAGTTGTTCATGGATTAAATGAAACAGAGGTGACCAACATAATTACTAGTAAAGAACTCTTGCAAACAAAGTTGAAGGTGAGGACTGTAGTTACTTTATAACTGTCTGATACTTTAGAATTTTCAGTGTTATGAGCCTGATTATTGATACTTACTTCTTTTATGACTTCTCAGTCCTAATATCTTTGTAGACTTTTAAGAATATCATACTTTATTCTTTTCCTTTAGAAAATAAAAAGTAGACTTCATGTGTATTCATATGTAAGTAGTCTAGAGTTATAAATTAATTGTTAATATGCCTATGTCTAAATTGAAGGAATTACAACTATTTTTTCTTATATTGTGCTCATCTATTTTCTAGTCTACTTTTAGTAATTTTGTAATATTGGGTTATATTTTAAACTAGTAATTATTTTGTTTCTGAGGTATTTAGTAATTATGAGTTTTTGGAATTATTTGTAAGTTTAAAGGAGATATTTCATGAAATTATGGTAAAAAGAGGTTTCTTCAGTCTCTAAAATACTCCCTATATCTGAGTTGTTCTTTTGAAAACAAGTTTACATGTGAATTCCCTCCTGCTCTCCCCATGTGTTTTTATTTAGTCTCTAGAAAACACAAGGGACTTTTGTTTTCTCTCTCGTTCAGGCAGCCTGTGTTTCTATGCCCATTTTGTAAGGCAGTACTCTTGATGATGAGAATTTTACCAAAGAACAGGGGTATACACAGTAAATCTAACGCTGTAAAATTGTAATTAATTCAGACCAGTATTTCTTCATGTGAGAAAAGTGAAGTTATGCCAGTGCACCCTTTCCTCTTGCTTTTTTAAGAAATTACTTCAATAATTCACTTAACATGGTAAGCTACTTTTCTTATGTCCTGAACTATTTGCGTAACTGTTTGAAAAATAATGAACATGATGAATGTTTGTGTATTTCTAGGATATAGTTTCTTTGGTCCCACGCCTGCGGCACATCATCACAGTTGACGGGAAGCCACCAACCTGGTCCGAGTTCCCTAAGGGTGTCATTGTGCATACCATGGCAGCAGTGCAGGCTCTGGGAGCCAAGGCCAGCATGGGTATGTCACACTTTGCTCATGCTTTATGTGAGCTCTCCAGTGACTATGTTCTCCAGAATTATGCCAGAGTTTTGATCCTAATGTTAGATCAAATGACTCATGAGTTTTCTAGGCTGTGAGTTGGGAAAGTAGGTCCCTCTAGGTCTACTTTTATTTAGCCTTTAAAGAAAGGTCTAAGGAAATACAAGGGTTCTAAAGTAGTATTTGAAATTAATTTAAAATACTTTAACATTACTCAGTTTTCTTGTTTCCTTTTTGTGATCGTTTTGGGTGGTTTAAAGTTTGTTTATAAATAATGCCATTAAACTTTTCCTATGTGAATTACCTGTCAATATTACCAGGTAGAGTGGCTAAACTTGGAGGCCTCTTTTTTCTTGTTCCCTTTCCAGAAGGGTAAGCCTTATCCTTCAACTAGAATAGGTATGGTGACTCTAGAAGTTCCTACTCTCAAACAGGTGTCAGAAAATATTAGAAAGTATACAAGTATTTAGAGATAATTGCAAAAGCTGCTGGGATGCTGGAACTGTATTTCCTCTGTAGTTGAAAACTTAGTGATTATCTAGATATAAGTAATCACTGGGCTCAGAGACAGGGTTATACTGACATTAATTTTGGTTATGTTGAATTTTAGATCCTGATGGGATATTCATATGTAGTTATCTAGTGCGCAGTGGCATACACAAGTCTAGTACTCTGGAGTTAAGTTTGGAGTTAAGAGTTTTGGAAGCTGGAAGCAGTGGGAGTAGGTGAGGTCACCCACAGGGAATGAGTGGCCCCAAAGGTCACTGAGATCTAATCAGAGAGGAAAGAAGAAAACATGTAGTGTGTGGTTCATAGAAGATAAGGGAAAGGAGATCTTGGCTGGGTATCAGCGGGACCTGATGCATGGAGGTCAGATGACAAGGATTGCCATTTCCAGGAAGTGCTGTGAGTTGGAGTGAATGACAGATTTGAAAGCAAAGACTTCCAAATGAGAACAGTTCTTAAGAAGTATATCTGGATGATTAGGAGAGAAAAGATATTCTCTTAGGAACATGTTTAAAGAATTTTTTCACACTTAGAAGTTGACATGGAGGGTAGTTCTGAGAGTAGTTCACACATATCAAAAATGTCATCCATGACTTACTTCTCTTTGTCTTTCTGTTCTGCCACCTCTATAGCATGTTAGTTGCTGTCCTTAGGCTTGTAGTCTTGTGATTGCAAATGGGTTACATTATCTTTTAATCTAGGGTTTTGAGCGTAACCAAGTTAACTTCGCCACTGTGAACAGTGAATAGTTTTTAGCAAATATCTAGGTACCCTGTCCAAGCTATCCTTATTTCTTAGTTGAATTACTGGAATAGCCTTTTGCCTCCCTAATTCCTTTTTTCCCTTACTCAAGTTAGGTAGGGACATAGTAGGCAAAGTGATCCTTGTCACAGATGATGCCATGCCCCTATTCAAAACAACACTGCTTTTCATCCAGAGTGAAATCCAAAGTCCTTAGCATGGCCTTGGAGGCCCTATGTGTGGTCCTGGCAGCTACTTCACCTTGTCATCATCTTCTGGCACACTCCATTCTAGCCACACTCCTTGCTGGTCTTTAGATATGCCTAACATGTTCCTACCTTAGGGCCTTTGCACTTGCTTATTTCCTTCTATTTGGAACACTCTTCTCCCAATTCCTGGGTTTTTTGGCTCTCTTTCTCACTTTATTCACGTCTTTGCTAAAGTACAACTTTACAAAGAGGATTTCCCTGACTTTTCCACCTAAGTAATATCTGTTATAGTGTCACTTTGTCTTGCTTCAGTTTTCTTAGTAGATTAATCTGTTTGTCTATCCCAATAGAGTATCTCCCTCATGTGCAGGGACTTGATGTGTTTTGTTGACCTCTGTATGAGGTCAATAAATATTTATTAAATTGAGTTAACAAATAAATGATTATTAAAAAAACTGGTGATGTGGTTGAATTTCTCAAAAGTGTGTTTGGTTGTTTTTTTTCTTCAATACAGAAAACCAAACTCATAGCAAACCATTGCCCTCAGATGTTGCAGTAATCATGTACACAAGTGGATCCACAGGACTTCCAAAGGGAGTCATGATCTCACATAGTAACATTATTGCTGGTATAACTGGGATGGCAGAAAGGATTCCAGGACTGGGGTATGTCACAGTAAAATAACATTGAGTAGTTCAGTATTTTTCTGTTATAATGTTAACATTTGTGTCCTTTTAGTAGTATATGGTTAATTACTCCTTCAGAGTCTGTTTATAGTAAGCATTTCATTTAAAAAAGTAGATAAAAATTAATTGCAAAAGGGTTGTAATTGTGAGGTTTAAAATAAAGTTGATACTTTATTAAATTTCAATTATTTTTTTTTAAGAACCACTGGTATGGAAGTTCATAAAGTAAATTTTAACTGTGTTTATAGTTGTAAAGCTTTTAATTAAAATTATCTTAATCAGCTTGGCATCATTGCCTCTATAGTCATTTTTATATCTAAATATAATTCAGGTGAACAGATAATCTGGTAAGTATTTATTGAGCTTCTGTATTCAGTCTCTGCTCTTTCTTTTTAAAACGAACTTCAGTGGTAGCAGGGGAAGGTAAAAATAGAGTTGGAAAGAGACCGATGGAGGCAACCAAATGGACCTTGGTCAAGGAAACATTCCCAGAAATGAGATTAGTATTCTAATGACTGGTGTGCTGCAGTGGTTGGATATGTTTGATGCCTTTATGCATAGAAATTATGTACACACAGACACAGATACACACACACAGTTACTGTGGGATTGAATTTGGGAATGGAGATATTTTTCTTATGTATTTATACATTTCAGAAGAAATTAAGAGCAACAGTTTCCTTATAGGTTTGCCTCAATTGCCTTCCATATTTTGGGTGTGGGGGCAGTTCTTGAAATATATACATGTTTTCTTCTATATTAAGATATAATTTATTATTTAATCCAACTCCCAGAAGAGGAGTCCCTTCTGTAAAATTTCTGGCAGAGAATTGTGGATTCTATTTGGACTCCTCTGGTTGGTAGTATATAGGATCTAACGATGTTTTCCTCCTCAGATGATGTCATCTGTTCTTCAAAAGAATTCTTCATTTTTTATTTTTTCCAAACTCCTATTTCTTCTGCCTTCGCACTGTCCTTCTGTGGCACTCATAATTCGTGAGCGCCTTCAAGTAGGACTGGAAACAGAACCCTTTCCTGAGAGTGCCTGCCTCCTCAGTTTTAGGTCGAGCTTTAGTTTTCTTTTTTCTACCATCCCCAATGTCTGTCTGTTTCTTTCTCTCTCTCACGCGAACACGCACATACACACACTCCACCAGCAAAAACAATTTCCCGAGGGCCCTTCTGTGTGCCTTCAAGCTTGCTCCCATTACGGTCACTTTTGGCAGAGACAGCATCTGTCCTTTGCTGCTGCT
>RJWJ010036898.1:0-15826 GCA_004363605.1 Indri indri | reverse complement strand
GAGGGCTGGCCTAAAAACCCGCTTGTCACACCTCTCTCCTCCAAGCCCCCGTCCTCGTGGGAGCTGCTCATCCATTTCCTCTTCCCCCTTCATTAATTCTTTTTATTTAGTTAGTTATTCAAAATATTAAGGGGATACAAATGTTTTAGTTTACATGGATCATTTTTACAATGCTTGAGTCCTGGCTGTGGGTGCACCCGCCACCCCAATAGTGTTCACAGTACCCATTAGGTTGGTTTCTTTCCCCTCCCCTCCAGCACCCCCCCGGTTGCCTTCCCCCTCATTGATTCTTAAATGCCATCCCCTTGTCCTCCTCTTCTCCCAGAGGCTACCTCCTCTCCTTCCCCAGGTGCAGCCGTGTGGCCGGCCTGGCCGCCTGGCCGTGTCCTCTCCACCCCTTGCACACATAAGCATGGCCAAGGCCGTCGGGGAGGGCGGTCAGAAGACTGCAAGTGCAGATGTTAGCATATTTTAAATGCCATTCACACTGCACTCGAGCAAAGCCGAGCTGGCGCTACGTTTCCTGCATCCCTGCATGGGCCACTCAAGGTGTCTCCCGCTGACGTTTCTCTTCCCTCTGCCCTGAGCGTCTTCTTCTCTGCTACCTCCTCCTCCTCGGGCGCTGAGGCCCTGCTCAGGCGCTCAGGGAGGCCTTTCCCCGACTGAACAGACCCCTCACCTGGGTGGGGGTCAGGGCTCCCCTGTGTCCCTGATTCTAACTCATGCATAACCACCACAGTTTGCATCTAGAATTGTCTCCCACCAAGTTGCAAGGCTCCTGAGGGCCCACAGCAAGCTCTGTGCAGATGATTGCTTCTATTGGTTTGTTTTCAGGGTGGCTTAAACAAATGTGAAATTTATTCTTCTCAGTAACAAAAACCCAGAGGTGAGGCATCACTGGCACCGAGTCACAGCCGCGCGGAGGCAGGGCCGGCCTCTGCACCTCCTGCTCTGCCCTCATGCTGGTGCCCCCTGCCTGCAAGGTGGCTCCTGTGACCCCCGACAGTGCCTCTGCAGTCAAGAGAGGAAGGGCAGGGCAGAGGGGTGTGGAGCCAGCTGCGTCTGAACTTCTCTCACTTCTCTCGGGAAGACGACGGCTTTCCCAGAACCCAGCCCGCCTTAGGGCTCATGGGCCGTTCTTAGGTCTCTGAGCATTTCCCAGTAAGGGCTTGTTTAAGGGAGCGTTATGATGTGATGCGATTTGTTTTTGCTTTTGTTTTTGTCTTTTATTGGAGTGAAATTCCCATAACATAAAATTCATCATTTTTTCAGCGGCACTGTGCACACCCATGAAGTTGTGCAACCGCCACCTCTCCCTAGCCCCAAAGCATGTTCATCACCCCAAAAGCAGACCCCACACCCCTTAAGCAGTCGCTCCTCATTGCCCCCCTCCCCCTTCCCCTCACAGCCACCAATCTGCTCTCTGTCTCTGTGGATTTGCCTGTTCTGGATGTTTCATATGATGGGAATCATATGCTGTGTGACCTTCTGCACCTGGTTTCTCTCCCTTGGCACGTTTTTGAGGTTCATCCATGTTGCAGCGTGTGCGGGTACTTTGTTACTTTTTATGGATGAATAATATGCTATTCTACGTATATGCCACATTTTGCTTATCCATTCATTTGTTGACGGATATTTGGGGGGTTTTTCATGATGTGATTTGGACCCAGGCATCCTGGCTCCAAGTTCCCCCTGCGAGATGCCAGGACCCAGGCCTGAGGGTGCAAAAATGCGCTGGAGCAGTGGCAGGAGAGCCCTGGTTGCCCGGGGAGAGACAGGAGGAAGGCCTGCATCCCTGTCCTGCTGGAACCTGTGAGCATCTGACTTTTGGGAACAGAACCTTCTGTGTTCACTTAGAGCCACCGGGGAGAGCAGTAGTTCTCTTAACCTGGCCTCGTCCAATCCACGTCTGCCTTGGCAGGAGCCCAACCGAGAGCATTCCTCAGCACTCGTGTCATTTTATGTGGTTCTTATTAGTAATCAGATAGGATTCATGGCTGGTTGACTCTTTATTCCTGCCAGAGGCTGATAAATTGGCCAGACGCAAGAACCATTCTTCAATAATTAAAAGCCTTTATGGCTTGCAGGAAGGAGCAAATCTAGGAGCACCCACCATGGACCTGCACAATGCTCCTCCCGGCCGGAGTCTGTGTCTGCCATTGGCTGGGTGACTGTGCACCCACGTGGTCTCTGGAGATCTCCGTCCAGCCACCCAGGAGTGCTGCTCCCTGCAGAAGTCATGCCCTTTCAGACGTCCCCTGGAGTTTGAGGTCAGACCAAGTGGTCTTGAGAAGCACGAGGATGGCCTGAGGGGTCTCCCCTTCCAGCAGGCTTGCACGGAGGTACCACTCCAGCCCCTGTTCATTTCCTGCTCTGAGGGCATGTGGGGTGTCTCCAGAGCAGGAGAGAAATCCTCAGGCCCAGGGAGGGACTCTGTTCCTAGGGGAGGACCCAGGAGGGAAACGCCCAGCCATTGGCTTATGGCAATCAAAGGGAAGCCTTGAGCCACGTCACTCAAAGGGACCAAATCAGACAAGCATGGACCAAGCCAACTTCCTTTTCTCAGGGGCAGAGATTTGATTTCAGAGTGAGCCATCATAGCATCACGCTTAAGAGCTCTGGCTTTTGAGTCAAAAAGACCTGAGTTTGAATCCAGGCTCTGCTATTTACTAGCTGTGTGACCTCGGGTATGTTACTTAACCTCTCTGAGACTCAGTTTCCTAATCTATGAGACAAGGATAACGTCAATCTCATGAGGAGTGAACAGGACCATCCATGTGAAGCACAGTGCCTGGCCCATGGTGGGAGCTCGGTAAACGGTAGCTGCGGATACAGTAGGTGTCTCCTCAGTTCCCCATTCCACTTGTTCCTGGGGGTCAAGTGGCAGAGAGAGCTGCCAGGACCCCCACTCTCTCACCTCCCCTCGCCCGAGATTCCATGCAAGGTTTTACAGACTCAGATCTAGCCAGGGCGTTTTTCCTAGCGGGGGGCCCTCTTTGCCAGGATGGGCTGAGGATTATAAAGTGTGGTTAAGAGTTTCAAGGTCAAACCTAGTACTTCCTATGAAAATAAAAGATAGCCGTACATTACGTTGTCAAGTTAATACAGTGTGATGGAGCATCTCCAGACTGCAGATCCTGGAGGACTGTAAAAGTCTAATAGATTTAGGGAAACTGTACCTCAGGGAGCATATTAGACAGTGCTCATCAATGGATCAAAACTGTCTTGGAGGCTCCCTTCCCAGGGAAAGGCAGAACCCCACTAAATGATTGCTTTCCCTTCAACAACCGGGAGATAAATGGTACTTCAAACATTAACTTTACACGAATGGGGCACTCATTTTGAGCGGAGAATGCCCCTTATTTTACCCCAAATGAAAAAGTATATCCTTTGAAAGCCAAATTCCATTTTTAAAAAATGATTATAAAATGACATAATACTGTATTAATTCCCTTAGCTCCATCTGCTGACTTCGGATATACTCGGGCACATTTAGCTTCATGACCCTGTTGGTGAAATGCCCTTAATTATTTCAAAGGATGTTTTGATGCATTTAAGTTTTAATCAGGTATAAAATTGGCAGAGTGTAAAGTTTGTGCATATGCTTCTAGGAAGGCATCATTTCAATGAGCTTTCATCCTAGGAAGAAATGCCATTTTACAATGAAAATGTTAAAAAGAATAACATAACTGGACCATACAGGCTTTCTAAGAGTTTCCAGGTGCAGTCATCCATTTATTTCCCTCATTTTATGCCCCTCTGAAGTTGCATATGCTCTCACATTCCGAACAGTCACTTAGGAGCCCTCATTCCAAAGAGTGGAGGTTTGATGAGAAATAGCGCTGTTGACAGATTTTTGTCCCTTCAATTCTCATGCATCATTCTGTTAGTTGGGCTTTAATCTCTTCCATGGGGAGGACTGTTCAAAGTGAGTAATTTAAACACCCTCAGTGACTAGGCAATGCATCATGGCACCCCTCAGGGACCAGGCTGTCGGTTGGAGCATTCATTATGAGAGCCTTGACTTCTGGGGCTGGGGATAAGGTACCAGCTAGGGGGATGGGGCAAGAGAGGCCTAGCCCACCGAGTCCCTCACTGGGTGCTATTTTGTCTATCTGCACCCCCTAATAACTAAAATGGTTCTGTTTCACATCACAGAACACACCCTTGTTGGTGTGCATTATGCTATAGGACAGAGTGGGTGAGGAAGAGACTTGGTGAGGAAGAGTAGGAATCATTAATTCTGTTGCTGCATCTGGAAGAGCAGGTGCTCCAGTTATTGCTGCCTAACAAATCACCCCAAACTTAGTAGCCTTCAACAACCACTATTTATCCTATCACATAATGTTGTGTGTTTGATATTAGAACAGGGTTCAGCTGGGTGATTCTTCTGCTCCACGTGGCTTTGACTGGGGTCACTCAGCGTTACTTGGCTCAAAGATGAACTGATCTGGAGGACCCAAGAAGGCTTCTCTCACATGTCTTGGGATTTGGTGGGTGCAGCTGAAAGTCGAGGACTGTTGAACAGAGCACTTATATGTGGCCTCTCAAGCATGGAGCTGTCAAGGTAGTTGGAGCTCTTTCATTAGCTTAGGGCTCCCAGAGAGAGTGCTCCAAGGGGCCCAGACAGAAGCTTCAAGGCTTCTTATGATCCAGCTTTGAAAGGTATGCACATCACTTCTCCCATAATTTATTTGTCCAAGCAGTCATAGGCCAGCCCAGATGAAAGGAAAGGGAAATAGACTCCATCTTCTGAAAGGATTGTCAAAGAATGCGCAGTCCTCTTTAATCCACCACAGCAATCAAGAACACTTGCAAGGTGGTGGTGGTGGTGGTTTGGAGACTGGATGTTGCCGTGTGAGGCTCACTGTTAAACTGTACTATAGAAAGAAGGTTAATAATTATGCATGTTCAATCAACCAAGAGCAACTTAAGATAGTTACTAGACTTTTTACAAAATAAATTTGACTTATCCTTGTTTCTTATCCTCCATTTCCAAGAATCACTAAATCGCTTGAGCCCAGGAGTTTGAGGTCGCTGTGAGCTAGGCTGACGCCATGGCACTCTAGCCCAGGCAACAGAGTGAGACTCTGTCTCAATAAATCCACAAATAAATACATAAATAAGTAAAATATGTACTATTTGGTCTTTTAAAAAAACATTCTGGAAGATTTGGGCTTCACATATGATTCTCCCCTTGAGCAAGTCATCCAGCTTCCTTGATTTGGCAGCAGACTCTAGTTTCAGGATTCATCCCAGTGCCTGGAACTCAGTAAATACTTGAACAACGGAGCCAGAGAGTGAATGAATGACTGGCAAGATGGCATCTTATAGGAAAGACTTTGAAAGAGTCTGTAGGCTCCCTGAGGGCAGAGACCTCTCTGTGATGTTCCCACTACATCCTCAGGGTCTGATGTGCCACCCACCCCATGGCAGACCCTCATCAAGTATTGGTTGGATTGAATTGAACAGGCATGCATCCACGGCATTGAATTTGTTAAGTGTTGACCACCATTTACTCAGGCTGCATCTTGCCAGCAGACTAGTAGTCTCGGTCAGCTTTGAGAAGCGGGAGGAAAGAGACAGTTTGTCTCTTACCTTCAGACAAATGTCCCTGTTCTTGTAGTTTGTATGTCTCGGACTTGCCCAGCTCAGGAACAGCAACACTGTGGACTAACTGTTCCATCAGCTGAGCCATCATCTCTTTGTCAGAAGTTGGCCATACTCGGAGGGGTTGGACATGTTATCCTGTTAGCATATACTGCCCTTGAGATTAACAAACTCACGATATTCAGGTTCCATCCAATGGCCACCCAAGGTTCCAAATTGCTTAAATTTGTTTTAATCCAAAGATGATTTACACATGGAGATCTAAATCAAGATTTCCAACAGGCCTGGGTATGATGGATCTGCTCTATAGAAACCAGAACTATTTTCTGTTCCTGTTTCCTTCTGCCTCCTCATCCATCAAGAAGTATGGCCCATGTCACCTCCTCCAGGAAGCCTTCCTTGATCTCATGTGTGAAACTACCACCCTCCCAAATTCATAATGAGGCTACAAAGGACTTTTGAATAGCAGTCATAAAATTTGGAGCCATCCTCCAAGCCTAATGTCAATCTAATGCTAAATCGGATGGGGAAAAAGAACTCTAGAAGATGAAAAATCTAATCTCAGCTCCCCTTTTTAAAACTATTAATAACTTAACACTCAAGGTCTTTATCTGAGAAGAGGAAGAATTTATGCCTCACCTTGAGAGGTAGGTAATTCAGAATTTTCCACCCCATATAACCTTTCTCAAAACTGCCTGGGCTCTGTCTTCTCATAAACACATCTCCCTCATTCTAACGCCCCACCCCAACATACAGCATGAGCACATTCCCTAATGGTTCCCTAATGACTTCTTATATTTTAGATTCTTGCCCCAGAGAGATTTTAAGCCTTCCTGAGGACGAAGACTGCCTCTTTTCCTCCTCTTAAATAATAATGACACCAAGGTGTCCTCTGGTGAGTGGGCTGGAAATATTCTATACCTTAATCAAGGCAGTGGTCCCATAGGTATATATGTATGCAAATATTCGCTGAACTCACTCAACATGTAAGATTTGTGCACTTTACGGTATTATATCTCCATAAAAACTAAAGACAATGATACAAAGATAATGACATGATGATTTATGAAACACTCCTTTTGTACCAGGTGCTAGGCTAGGGGCTTTATGTACATTATTTTTATCCTCATTACAACTGAAAGAAGTTGGTATCATCATGCCCACTGAACAGATGAGCAAAGTGAGGTTCAAAGAGATGAGGTAGTTTGCTGGTTAGTTGTAGAGTTATGGGTCAAACTCAGGCAGATTTGACTGTGAATCCCGAGCTGTTCTCAAGGGCCTAGGGGGGAAAAAGAAACATACACACACGTGCACAAGTGCACATTTATTCAAGATGAGCTTTGAAACAAATTCCAAAGCACATCCTACAGGAGATGACCAACAGACTAGTCCCTGCCAGGGAAATGCAAAAACAAGGGCAATTTGAGGACTCGACAAGGATGCACCTAGAACAGTGCTTCTTCCCGAACTCTAACTCTCGCTGCATCACCTGGGCATCTTGTTAAAATGCAGATTCTGACTCAGAACGTCTCGGGTGGGCCCTGGGGTCTGAATTTCTCACAAGCTGCAGGTGACCGTGACGCCGCTGGCCTGTGTTCCACACGTTGCATAGTCAAACAGCAGAACGCACCGTGACAAGTGTGTGATTGATCAAATCATTAGTAAAACACAAGGAATTGCTTAGAAAACGACAGTGGTTCCTGCAAATGTAAAATATTGACATTGTCCCTGGTCAGGTTAGAAACTGAATTTTCAGCCAGAGTGATGCATTTGAAACCCACTTCCAAGGGGCCGACCTGAGGCCCATAGGTGTCAGAGCCCACTTTGCAGCCAGGCGGCAGATTCCCGCAGGCCCTGAGGAACACCAGGGGTGGGAGGGAGACTGGGCTCTGTGTTTGCAAGTTCCCTTTTATGGCTTTTACACATGCAGCTCCAGGTGTGACACTGAAGTCACATCCAAACCCTGGGAGTCTGTGTTGGAAGATGAGCAGGACTCGCAATCCCCTTGTTCCTGCCATCTTCTTCTCTTGCCCTCCCTGCCCCCAGAGTTTGACCAAAGCTGTTGGCGACACACCAGCAAAGTTATGCGAGCTGTCAATTTGCAGAGTCGCAGTCCTGAATTCAGACAGAATGCAGGATTCAACTCTAGGTTTACCCTCGGCGGCTGTCTTTATTACCAAGAGATCAAAATATCCATTGGTAGGGAAACATCTAACTTAACTTGACATACCTTGCAGGCCGTAACAAAGGCAGCTTCCTACCCAGCCAGCTTTGGTACCCTGATCAACAAATTCACTCCCCAAAATCACACAGTGGCTCAGCAAAAAGGGAAATGCACGCACGCGTGCACACCAGTAAAAGTGATTTGATTCTTGGCACTGATGTGCTACCACATAATCTGAAGCACAGCCGTGAGACTTCAGCCAGAATGTTGTTCCTTGATCTCTGCTGCAATTTGGTGTAATCTATGCGGAGAAAGAGTTTTTGTTGTGTGTCTCTCTGTGTGTGCATTTTTTAGTGTCCCAGGCAGGCCGCAAGGGAGTGACAATCCTAAGACCAAGTGCACAGGAGGAATGCAGGAGAAATACGGGGTGCTGAGCTGCAAGTTGGATTCGGAGCCGCCAAGAACTGTTCCCCCTGATGGCCATATCTTTTGCGAGGTGCTGATATACAGGGTCTGTTCAGCGTCGCCAGCAGCTTTGTGGACAACCCTGTTATAAGCCCTCCACAAAGATCCAGTTATTTGGCTGTTGTTATGGGAACGGTACAATTATAGTGAAATTGAAGTGGTGAGGGAGGATGAAAAAGAAAGTGGATTGGGGAGTGGGCAAAATTGCTATTTTTGTCTAAACATATTTTGGCTGGTCACCCAGACTGAATGTGAACAACAATCAGGACAAACAGGTAGCTGAAACCCTGCTTGGCTCCAAGATTGCAGACTCAAGTTTATGCTGGGGGAAAAAAAATGCCTTTAAGAGAAAAAAAAATCACATCCTCTTATTTTCTTTGTGATTTTACAAAAATACTATAATTCTGGATCAGAGCAGGAAGTTCAATGATGTTCAAAGATTCTATGTTGCCTCTTCACTTTTATTACCCAAGTTAATACAGGCCCAAAATATGTAATTTTGCAATTTAAGGTTTTTGATTGAAAAATCTAAAATATCAGTAAATGATCTTCGAAAAGGATTGTTATCATTATCTAAACTTAATACAGTTATCAAGCAATTGCCTGACTACAAGTTAATTAAGACAGTAACCAAAATGCCAAGGCAACCCATGCTCCATGAAACTCCATGAGGTTCTTTTTCAAACCTATATGTGGGAAGAGAAGATTATTTCCCATAAAAATGGCATTATGGGTTCACACCATACTTTCCTCCTTCCGCCTCCAGAATTATACAAATAGTGAATAAAATATAAAAATATATTTTAAGACTTAACTGTTCTAGAAAAACACATAGATTCTTTGGGGTGGTTAAATCCTACAAGGTGGGGAGGGGAAAGAATTGTTTTCCTGGTATCCCAGGACTGAGTCCAGCCTGGGAAGGACTTTTCCACCCATGACTAGAGACCAAAACATTGCAACAGTGGCCCAGGGTCATTGCCTAAGGTGGCAGGAATGAGCAGGCGCGCCTACGGAGCTGATCTGAAGCCAAATCGTATCCTATCACTGTCCCTGTGGGACAAAACCCCTGAGGCACCAAGACAAGGTCCGGTTACTCGGGAACCCAGTGGGCTAGAAGGAGATGACTGCAAAACTGCTGGTCAGGGAGGTGATCCCAGGGAGGGGACACACACACACGTACACACACAACTTCTCTTCAAGATGAGCTCTCAAACTAAAATTCCAAAGCACGTATTATAGACTACAAAGACTATAGTCAACAAATTCATCACTACCAAGAAAATGCAAATATCAGAGCAATCTGCAAAGGGCTTTAAATAAGTAGAAGTATAATTCTCAGAGATAAAGGAGGGAATAACATCCATAGAATATGACCAAGATAATGAACAAAAACTAGGCAGATAAGAATGAATTAAAAAGAAAGATTTTAAAAAATTAAAAACCCTGGAAGTAGGAACTTCTACTTATGGAAAGAGGAAGTAGAGGTTCTTTCCCTAAAAACCCTGGACATTACGTCCCAAACAAACAGAAAGACACTGGGATGTGGAGAGAAGAAAACAAACCTTCTAGGGACCTCACACCCAAGGAATGACAAAACAGTGAGCTCTTTGAGTTTTCTTTTTGCCTCACATATCCCAGATTGGGTGTTAGAAAAACCTGGCAACCTGGAAGTATCAACAGGCACAAACAAAAGTGAAAAAAAGTCCCAAGGAAACCTGCTTTTTCTAGCCAGAGGATCTGAACAGGGGCAACCGAGCAAGATAGAAAACTTTTAGACAGAAACCACTCTATGCCAGGCAGGTGTGGCCCCACTCACACCCCACCAGCAAAGGCTGAGTGGGGAGCCAGAACTTTTACCCCCACTGAGTGGTAACAAGGCCCAACCCAACAGTGGAGGCCATACGGGAGCCTGGACTTCCACCCATGCCTGGTAGGATGACATGCCTGTCCACCTTCCTATTAGAAGAGCCAAGTGGAAAATCAGAGTATTCACCACTGTCAAGCAGTTCAAGGCTACCCCCATGCCATGGAAGTGGACACCACCTGGAAAGGGGTAAGGAAGTATCCATGTGCCTGCCAGCGAGAGTGTTGTCACGGACACCAGGTGGGGAACCTGTAGCCACACCACCACCCAGCATCAACGAAGAACACCTGTTCCTCTGAAGAAGTGTCCGAAAACAGACAGGTTTCTACCAAAACAGAAGGTTTAAACAAAATCCAGAGTCTCATAACATAATACCTCAAATGTTCAGTTTCAATCAAACATTGCTCATCATATCAAGAACTAGAAAGAAAACCTCAATTTGGAAGAGAAAAGAGCATCAACGTATGCTAGAATGGGTTGAAAAACATCCTTCCAACATTCATGTCTACCTGGAACCTCAGAATATGACTTTATTCGGAAATGAAGTAATTCATTTGCAGATGTAATTAGTTAAGGGTCTCGAGATGAAATCACTCCAGATTTAGGGTGGGTCCTAAATCCAGTGAAAAGTGTCTCTACAAGAAGAGATGGAGAAGAAGGCCCCACACTGTCATGAGTTTTACATCCAGGAAACCTACCAGGTTCTCCCAGTGAAGATGGGAGAAAAATTCCCTCATGCTTTTGGCAGGAGGAAGCAAGAAGTAATCATTTTGAAATATGTCCAGAGCATTCTGTTCTCAGCGACAAAGCCCTGCTCTGGAGGAAACTTCCAGAACCTTCTTTGATCGAGAGCAAGGGCAATTAGATAACTGGATCCCACTCTAGCTTCCCTGTCTCATATAAGAGGAGGGGGAAAAAGCCCGAGAAACTCTTTTGAAGATCACAGCACAGGGACTCAGGCTTACTAAAAAAAAAAAAAACCCTAAGATTAACCATAAGGTTATAGACTTTTCCCCTCCTCAGCATCTCACCACCACATCAACAGGGCTCTAAGATAATCATAGTGGGTTACAACTGAGAGAGCTGCAGCAGGCACCAAAACCAGACAGATATGACACAGATGTTGGAATAACCAGGCTGGGCAGTCACGATAACTGTGATGAATGTGCTAAGGGATCTAATGGAAAACGTGGACAACATACAAGAGCAGATGGGTTATGTAAGCAGAGAGATGAGCAGGCTAATAAAGAATCAAAAGGAAAGGCTATTAATAGAAATCAACAACACTGGGACAGAAATGAAGAATACAGTAGACTGGACCTGGCTGTGGAAATAATCAATAAGCTTGAAAAATGTCAATGGAAACTTCCCAAACTAAAATGCAAAGAGAAAAAAAGAATGAATAGAATATCCAAGAATGGTGGGATAATTACAAAAGGTGTAAATACATGTAATGGGAATACCGGAAGGAGAAGAAACAAAGAGAAGAATAGAAGAAATATTTGAAGTACTAACGCATGAGAATTCTCCAAAATTAGTGACAGACACCAAACCACAGTTCCAGGAACCTCAGAGAATATCAGGAAGGACAAAAAAAAAAAATTCAACGCTCAAGTATATCATATTCAAACTGTAGAAGACAAAGACAAAGACGAAAGCATAAGAGAAGCCAGGAGAAGAAAACACCTTACCTACAGAGAAACAAAGATAAGATTGACAAAGGACTTCTCTTTAGAAAACATCCAAGCAAGGTGGAGTGAAATATTTAAACTGTTGAAAGGAAAAAACCGACCAATCTATAGTTCTCTATCCAGCAAAATTATCCTTTAAAAGTGAAGAGGTACTTCCTCAGATAAACAAAAACTGATGGAATTTGTCACCAGAAGACATGCCTTGTGAGAAATGTTAAAAGAAATTCTTTGGAGAGAAGGAAAATAATATAGGTCAGAAACTCAGATCCACATAAAGGAAGAGCATTGGAGAAGGAATAATAAATGAAGATAAAATAAAAATCTTTTATTTTTCTGATGCTTAATTGATCTAATATTATATATAACTTTGTTAAAAATAATAACAGCAACAATGTATTGGGTGATTATAATTTATGGATAAGTAAAGTGAGTGACAACAATGTTATAAAGAATATGAGGGGGAAGTTGAGTAGACTCGGTTTTAAGGTACCTGCGCTACCTATAAAGCAATATAATGTCATTTGAAGGTCGACTTGCGTTAGTTGTAAATGTAGTATATATTGCAAACAGTAAAATATTTCTTCAAAGAATTATCATTCTTGTACTAACAGAGGATAGAAAATAAAATCATATAAATTGCTCACTTAAAACCAGAGAAGGCAGAGAGAGAGGGGAAGAGGAAGGAAGGAAGGAAGGAAGAACAAGGGCTATGAATAGAAAACAGTTATAAATATGGTAGATATTAATATTAACCGAACTATAAAAAATTGTACTCAGAGCAGTGCTTCCACCCCAGTCCCTTAAAACTCAGAGATAATTGCTTTCATTAATTTCTGGTTTATCTTTCCCGTGTTCTTTTTCAGGAAAGAAATCAAACAGACACACATACATACCCGCAAAACTTAGAGTATTGTAATACTGTTTTGCACTTTGCTTTTTTCACTTGGCAGTGTACCCTGGAAACCATTCCAGCAGTGTTCTTAGAGATCTTCCTTGCTGTTTTTTCAGCTATATAGTAATCTATTACATAGATGTATCATAATTTATTCAGCCTCTTATGAATGGGCATTTAGGTTGTTTCCAGTATTTTGCTATTAGAAACAAAGGTGTGATAACTGGTTTATTCATATGGTGTTTCATGTTGTGGAGGTGTGTCTTTAGGGTGAATTCCTAGAAGAAGGATTGGCGGGTCAAGGGGCAAATGCTTTGTAGGTGGGTGGATATTGCTGAATTCCCTTCTGTAGGGTTTGTCCATTTTGCACCCCATCAGCAATGTACACAAGTGCTTAAATGGCATCCTCCCCAACAAAGTGTCAAGATTTTAAATTTTTGCCAAAATGAAAGGTAAGAAATGATACCTCAGTGTATTAATTTTCTATTTCTCTTATTAATAGTAAAGTTGTATATCTTTTCATATTTCTAAAAGGACTATTGCATATTGATTTTTATGAACTGTATGTTTATAGCTTTTGCTTAATTTTCAATCCAGTTTGTGGTCTCACCATTTTAAAACGCTTTATACATATTAAGGATATTAACTCTGTAATATGGTTATAATTATGTTCCCCAGTTTCTCATTTGTTATTTGTTTTTTACTTTGCTTACATTAATTTTTTTAACCATGAAAAAGGCATCCTTTTCATGCAATCAAATTCATCAATCTTTTCAATTATCGCCTCTGGATTTTTCATCATAGTTAGAAAGGATTTATCCATACCCAGATTATAAATGAATTCACCCATAATTTAAAAACACCTGTGTAGTTTCATTATTTGCAATTAGAGTTCTAATCCATTTTGAATTTATTCTAGTTTATGGTGTGAGGATTGGATCCAATTTTATCTTTTTCCAAATATTATATACCTATCACAAAACCATTTATTATAAAGTCTATCTTTTCCCCAGTGATTTGAGATGCCACATTTATCACATACTAGATTTTCGTATGTCTTTGTGTCTATTTCTGGATTTTCCATTTTGCTCCAATGGTTTTTGTATTTATGCACTAGCACTATATTCTTATTATAGAGGCTGTATAACATATTTTAATGTCTGGAGGGATAGTCAGCCTCTATGCCCTTTGTAACGGTTTTTTTACTTTTGCATGTTTATCTTTCCATGTGAACATTCAGATCAACTTGTCTAACTCCAGGGAAAAAAAACTTGATCTTTTTATGGGTCATATTAAATGTACATATTAATCTGAGGAGAACTGACATCCATATGATGTTGAATCATCTTGTCCAAGAGCAAGGGATGTTCTTCTATCTGCTCAAGTTTATTTTTGTGAAAAGATATCCTTAATTAGAAATTTCACATCTTGTGCAGAGCAAGGTAAATACAAATAAATTCACACATAGTCATTGTTAGCAAAACTGCAGAATATTAAGGATAAACAGGAAAGAAGTTTCACAGCTTCCGGGGAGAAGACATTGATGACTCACAAAGAAAAGACAATTAAGCAGACATCTCATCAGCAACAGTAGATGCCAGGAAACATAAAACTGCTGAGGAAAAACAATTATCAATCTAGAATTCTATACGCAGATAAGCTATCATTCAAGTATGAGAGCAAAACAAAAATATTTTCACACGTAAAAAGATAAAGAGAGTCTATGTCCACAGATGACTCCATCCTCCCATAAAAGAGCTACTAAAGGAGGTACTTCAGCAAAAAGAAAAGTACACTCTGATGAAGAATTGGGATGTAAGAAACAACAGTAAGCAAATACATCATTAACTATATTGATAAATCTTCTTAACTATTGACTTTAGCAAAAGCTATTACAAAAGATAGATGTGAACTTCTATAGAGCAATAATATGGAAAATGGGAGGGAAGAAGTAGAGTCTTCCAAGGCTGTTTTCTTGCTTGGGGGAAGAAGAGAGACACCACATAACTATCACTTTAGGCTTTTAAGAAAAATATAAAGCATATGTGTGGAAAAAAATTTACAGGTAACAACAGAAGCACAGAAACAGTTACATGCTGCTTATAAGAGAACACTTAAAACCAAATGACTTAGAAAGATTAAGATTGTAGGGTTGCTTTTAAGTTAGATCTTTGTATGCTGTAGTTTTTTGCAAGAATTGACATTTATTTTGGAAAACAGCTTATTCAATAGACCTATCATACCAGTCTTTGGGGTTGGTTGATTGATTCTGTCTCCCAGGATAGTTATTGTTTCTCCAGGTTCATGTCATTTCTCCCTTCGATCAGCCCTGAATGGGTTCAGAAGGCTGAGGGCAGAGCCCTGCAGCAACTCCACTAGAGACTCTCAACTCCCTAACAGTCCTTATTTGGACAATTCCATTCAACAAGTTGCAAATTCACCTGGCCATTCTCTCATTCATCTTGCTATTCTTATTCTCCCTTCTCATCTGAAAGTCTTACCATGCCAGGGCTTAGACCTCCATTATACAAAGAGAATTCTTGCTAATAACAGACTTACCGTGACGCAAGTGGTTTTTCTGCAAAGCCCCAAACAACCTAAAGCCCTTTCGCGAGTTGGAGAATGAAAACATCAGCTGAGGCAGGAGAGGCTGCATTCCTGTTGCTTAATTAGCACATCGCCTACCTCCTATACTTCAGAATGCCTTTGATGTCAGTTCTTTTGTTTTCATTTTTTCAGTTTGCAGTAATTGAAAAATAAAGGTTCCAAGTCAAGAAACAATATCAGAACAAAAAGCCATCTCCGGACTCCAGTCATTTGGTGCGTTTTCAGCGTAGCCTTCCTAAGTTCATCGAGAAGTCCTGACAGAGCGCACCAAGAGTACACCTGTCTCTTTCAGCTGAGACAAGAATAATTAATTACATGAAAATGACTTCCATCGGAGGTTAACTTATTTTGGCTGACAGTCACATACGTACACAGATATGTCTTATGCCGCAGTCGAGCAGAGCTTTATTTAGAACATTTTATTTATATCTTGGGTGATTGCATTCCTAAGAAATTGAGGAAGAGAAAGAGGAGACGGTGCAGGGATGAAGAAAAGAACATTGCTCACCATTATTATTTTTTTTTTTTAACAA
>RJWJ010036897.1:0-15798 GCA_004363605.1 Indri indri | reverse complement strand
GCAAGGATGTGGAAACAACCCAAGTGCCCGTCAATCCATGAGTGGATTAATAAAATTTGGTATATATTTACAATGGAATATTACTCAATCATAAGAAACGACAGTGATCTAGCACCTCTTACACTTTCCTGGATTAAAATTAAGCCCATTATCCAAAGTGAAGCACCACAAGAGCAGAAGAACGGGACCCACTTGTACTTGCCATCAAACTGGTTCTGACTGATCAACGCTACGTTGATCTCATGGCAGAAATACTCTCTAGGGATTAGGGGGATGGGGGTGCAAATCAACAACTAAAGGACACGGGGAGCACTAAGAGGGGCCGGGGGAAGGGCATGCCTTTAACCCGCACTTGGGTGAGGCAAAGACATAAAGTGTAACTGTAATGTTTGTACCCTCACAAAACCCTGGAATAAAAAAAAAAAAAACTCCATATAAATGAATGGGTTCAGGACTTTTTAAATTCTAAGTGCTTATAATGACCCAGGTTTAAAAAGAGTCTTGTCAGCTGGGCGTGGTGGCTCACACCTGTAATCCTAGCACTCTCCTCAGTGTATGTTTTTGTCTGCTTTGCTGAAAATCAGTTGGTCATAGCTGTATGGTTTTATTTTTGGGTTCCATATTCTGTTCCATTGATCTATGTCTCTACCTTTATACTAGTACCATGCTGTTTTGGATACTACAGCCTTGTAGTATAAATTGAAGTCAGGTAATGTGATACCTCCAGATTTATTCTTTTTGCTTAGCATAGCTTTGGTTGTTTTTTGGTTCTTTTTTGGTTCATATAAAGTTTAAGATTACTTTTTCTAGATCTCTGAAAAATGATGTTTGTATTTTGATGAGGATTGTGAGCACTATGGACATTTTAACAATGTTGATTCTTCCAATCCATAAGCATGGGATATTTTTCCATTTGTTTGTGTCATCTATGATTTCTTTCAAGGGGGTTTCATAGTTCTTCTTATGGAGATCTTTCACCTCCTTGGTTAAGTATATTTCTAGGTACTTTATTTTTTTTCCAGCTATTGCAAATGGTATTGCATTCTTGATTTGACTCTCAGCTAGACTGTTATTAGTATATAGAAATGCTACTGATTTGTATACCTTGATTTTGTAACCTGAGCCTTTGCTGAATTTATTTATCAATTCTAGGAGTCTTTTGGTGGAGTCTTTAGACTTTTCTAGATATAAGACCATATCTTCAGCAATCAGGGATAATTTGACTTCCTCATTCCACATTTGGATACTCTTTATTTCTTTCTCTTACCTGATTGCTCCAGCTAGGACTTGCTGTATTATGTTGAATAGAAGTCGTAACAGTGGGTATCCTGGTGTCCTCCTTTGGGGGCCTTATTTCACTCTTATTTTTCATGCTTCTGTAGTTCTTGCACTGATTCCTTCTCATCTGGAGTAGCTATCACTTCTTGTTTTTGGATTTTCTTTTGTTTAGATGGGACTTTTTTTCTCCTTCCTCTTAAGGGTATTCCTGTAGCATATGCTCAGTAAGGGCCTTTGGCTTTGCTTGTGGGTACTTTGATGGGGGTCTAGGTTCTGGAGAGTTACTTTGGTTATAGATATTCTTAGTGTGTGTGGTGTTCTCAATTGTTAGTTATTCATAGGTTGTCACTGTGGTGTACTATGTGCATGGGCAGATTCCCTGCCTCTTGTTGACAAGGGGAGAAGGAGGTCTTTGAAATCCTTTCTCTTTCCCTAGCTCTGTGGTCTTCTTAACAGTATGGATTATATTGGGACACCCAATTTAATTTCTAAGTCTGTAGGTGGCACTTGTGGGTAAGAGCCAACTATACCCTGTATGATTGAATCAGTAAGTGCTGTATTGGGCTGTATAAGTTGTCCTCCCTGCCCATAGATGCTGCTTGCAGGAGAGAGCCATCTGTAGTGGTATTTTTTGGGACCTGTGTCTTGCCCTAGTCAATCAGGAGAAGCACTGGCATGTCCCAGGTGATGGGCAGGGCCCTAGAGCTCCCTGGCCATTCCTTCTTATTCTCCACTACAGCAGAGTGGGTAGAGGAGTCAGACTGGAGGGGGCTGGGTCAGGTGAGCCTATGTTCAGGCTCTACATAGGCAAGCACGAGAGTTTTCTCAGTAGGGGTCAAGGGTTAGTTACTAGGCTGCTGGGGAAAGCCACCAGCGAGGGGCTGAACTGACCTTGCCAAGCCAAAAAGTCTTGTAGGGGAGAGGCAGTCTGGAATTCACAGTCTGGCAGGTGGGGATAGGTTTCACTCTTCTCCTTCTTCCCTTGCCCCATGGATCTCCTTTTGGCATCTGGCCATAGGCAGCAGCCCAGAGTAGCCAAGCTCAGCAGCAGTGGCGCTGAAGCTGGGAGCATCCCTGCCCAGAATCTCACCTTGGACCGAAAGCTCAGCTTTCCTGTGGAGGGAGGGGTGCTCCATGAGTGCGCTGCAGTGTGGACCCACACCACATTCTTTTAGTTCTGCCCTCATGGGCTTCCTTGCCTCCCAAGATTAGTTCACAACTCTCTACTCTATGCTCCTGAGCAACATGATCAAGCCCTGCGGGTATGGGATCTGGCCTGAGGGCCTGTACTTTGATCCTCCAAGTTCAATCCCTGACTGTGCCAGGAAGAGGCTTGCTGGAAATCTTGCTCCTTCTTGTTCGGCTCCACAACTTCTTCCCATGGAATCTCTAGTAGGTTCTGGCACTTTGCCCTCAGAATTACACCTGGGCTATGTTTTCGTCATCTAAAATGTTTCCTCTTTCTGAGATGATCTGGTGACCAATGTCTCTAGTCAGCCATCTTGCCTCCCCTCCCCAACTGCTTTTTTTTTTTTAACACCCCCGCTACTCTTTTTTTGTTCTTCATTCCATTTTGTATTTCCATGTTTCTATCTGGGAATGTTTTCTTTCTGGCTGGCTGACCAATACCCTTTAAAAGGATGTATATTGTATTTTATGTGATATTTCTAGTTTTTAAGGAGATTTTTCAGGATAATCTACCATATTTCTAGAAGTAGAAATTAGTTATTTCTTTTCACTGGACTCACTTTCTCTGCTGTAGAATTCTGACCTTGAATTGGATGAGTGCTTATATTTTTTTATCCTGATAATTACTTTCAATGAAAACTCAGTAACTTAGTAAAATTAATTATTTTGAACTAACAAGCTCACTAAGACTTCAGTTATTTCCTGTAGCTAGGCTGGCATGTAGTGTTAATGTGTAAATATGCAAGGAATTAATTTATTTTAAAATTGTTGAAAGCAAATGGTTAAGGCTTGCTAAAACAGTTATGTATTATAATCTGTAGCACTTTTCATTTCTCAATCAAATATAACAACTATGTTTTTCTATAGTTGTGCAGTCCTTTCATCTTAATATCCTTATAACTATGTTGAATTTTTGTTTTACATACTCTGCTGCTTCCTTTTATTCTGTTTACTTTTGTATTTGGTTAATTTTGTCCCCTGAGAAAAATCACATACTTTCTTGTCTGGCAGCTTGGTAATAGTAGCAGTTTTTGTTATTATTTTCTTTCTCTCTTTGTTCTGTTAGGGGGGAAAAGAGAGCCCAGGAAATGTTACCTGATAAAACCCTCTTTTGAGTCTATAATAATATCTACCCTATTTCTTCCCAACATAATACACAAAGGGTCATGGTATTGGAAATAGATATCCCTGATGTTAAAAATCTCTATTAGTAAAAATCTGTTCCACAACCATAATATACTAACTTGGAAAATTGTTATGACATTTCTCCCCCTCGGGCTTCATTTGGCATGTGAAGCTTATAAACATTGCTGCTGTCTCAGATCTGCATGTTGGAAAACTAAATGTCTTTGAAGAATCTGACAGACTCACCAAAGCCAAATTTCATTTCTATTACAAAACAAGTCTTGTCTGTTTGGATTTATTATATATAATTAGGAGCTTACTGGAGTCTAATGAAAGCTATCTGTGTATTGCCACTGTTGCAAAAACTTATCTTTGGCGATCAATATTTCGTGTGTAGAATAGAATTTAATTTTGTGTGTCAGAGATATTTTGGTATTCAGGGATTGTCAGACCTTTGGTTTAAGGAAGTTTGATGGGGTTACCGTGGACTTCATTGTTCAAATGAAAAGTTCAGAATAGAGAGTATAATGGAATTTGGAATCTATTCTATCTGCTTTTGAATACAGTCCAGCTATTATATTAATACCAAGACGGATAGAACAGAGCTGGCCCTGTGTGCAATTTTTCTTACTTTGAAGCCAGCTACACGGAGAATTTTTATGTTTTGTTTTTGAAAAGCAGGTAGATTATATTCTTGGTTCATCTTTGTTTCACAGAGGTAAAATTAGAGGCTTCAGCCTCCTGCTGGCAGAACAAGCTCTCAATTTCTCGCTGTCGAAATTCAATCTGATTTCTATCTTTTTCACTAAAAAGCTGTCAACAGCAAATAAGCATTCCCCATCAAAGAGCCACATTCATTTCTGATGTATACAAATTCCTCTCCTGGGAGAGGATTCAAGTAATTTAAATTGTTTCTGACTTTTAATTTCTTTCTCAGGTAATGGGAAATGATATTAGCATGGACTCTAACTACAGGCCAAAATGGAAGAAGAAAAGGCATGCACATCCTCCTCAGTGTGGCATCCCTGACACCTTTAAGCCTCAGAGTACAGCATGTTTACAGTGCATAAAACATGGTTTCCATCTGCATTCTCATTTGCAGCTAGTGATCTAATCAGAACCATCACTGCATGCTGTTAAGATGCATCAATATAAACTCATTTTTTAGACACAGACTTGCTATGGGAGTGTGTCCTGCCAGCACAAAAGGAGGAAATGCCTTTGAAATTAAATATATTTTTCTTTCTTGGAATTTCTTAGAGTTTAGTTTGGGAAATGGCCCTTTCTTTGGAAAAAGATGAAGTTCTAGGTACTATCCTCTGCCATATAAAGCTGTTGAATATGGTGGTTCTTTCTTTCGTGTTTCCTTATTTTTACTTTTTGTGTTTTATTTTATTTATTTAAGGCAAGGGTTTAATAAAGTGCATTGGTTTGTACCTGTGCCTTTATGATGAACATATGCATTACTTTGGTTACATAACCTCTTTAAATAAACTTGTAAAAATGTGAGCTTTTGGTTTTAAACTGTAAATTTCATTATCTCTTATTCTCTTCTGCCAGGTCGTACAAACCTTTGCAATCTCAGAATCTCATGATTGGGATAACAAGTGGTAGGCATAGTGTACACATACAAATGAATAAGCTACTTATTACAGCTAAAAAAAAATCTGCCCTTCTGTGGAAATGAATCTGACACTATTTAGAAAAGAAGCAGCACTTAAGAATGATATTTGGAGAGAGCCAGAAGTCTACTGCAATAGTTAGCAGATGACGTCCAGGATTTTCAAAGTCTTGCAACCTACTTAGGAGGACTCTGATTAGTTAAGGTATCCCTTAAAATAAAGATACCTAGAATTGAACTGAAAATTGAAAATAGTGTCTCATCAGCACAGAATAAAATGCAATCTCATTTCTTTGATCCTGTGTGTGTGTGTGTGTGTGTGTGTGTGTGTGTGTGTGTATGCTGGACTAATTCTTTTATTTATTCAATATAATTTTTGAAGACCTACCTAGGAAGTTCCTGGCAGTGAGCTAAGTATTATACAGCATTGAACAAGCATGAACAAGGCTGACTCTTACGGTACTGGGTTAGGGAAATCATCATTACACATGTGATACATTTTAACCATGAAGAAGTGAGGGATATTAAAGCAGCACATAGCAGATATAGCTAATACTCAGCTGGGCTTAGACATGTGACTAACCTATTGATGTGGAAGTCCCAGGTGAATAACTGTGAGGGCATTTGTTCAACAGGTATTTGCAGGAGAGTATGTGTTGGGGGGGGGCAGTGGTGGCTGTTCAGAAGGATTCAGCACTAGCCCTAAATTGTATGCCCCATTCAGTATAACAGAAATCCTGCAGTTAACCAAACTCACCCCCTTACAAGGAAATTTAGACACAACCTGGTTTCAGATGATCAGTACTATTGGATTTCACCTGCACCATCAGTTCCATATAACATACTTGAGAGGACTTTGGTAAATCCAAATTGTTTTCATCTCATTCCATTTTGAGTGATGTTCAGTACCCTTTATAGATTAGGACTCTGAAATCTTCAGGTCTCCAGAAATCTGCCTGGTAAATGGTGCTTAAGTGAGATTTCAAAGGGAATGGAGAAGCCATACACATAAAGAGGGACCAGGAGAAGGAATTTGAGGAAGAAGGACTAGCGTGTGCAAAGGCTGTGAGGTAGAAAAGAGTGGTTGCTGAGAAGGCCAATAGATCAGAGGAGGGACACAGAGAGTGAGGGAGGTTGGCTTGAGACAGGGCCAGAAGAATGGGTAAACTTCACCTCTCTTTATTCATTTATACCCCCAGTTCTGTTCTTCACCCCTTTCTGCCATACTCTGTGCTCTGCAAATTTGACTGTTGCAGACTGCATCACCCAGACTCTTGTGGTGGCTGGCTACTTTTTGGATTTGGTGAACGAGTTGCAATGGCAGTATGCTGAACTGTAGAGAGAAATATGTGTTAAGCATATGTCATAAGTATGTATCGCCTGACTCTCTCCCTGCCTTGGTGCCCTATTTTAGGCAAAAGCTGCATCCTGCCAGTTTTCTCAGGAGACTTTTCCTCCATAGCTCCAGCTGTCATTGGGTTCCTGGAGCATCCTAGCTTTGGCTTTAGGGATGTTCATATCTTTACATTAGTTTCTCACTGTTCCACCATCTTTGATTTGTTCCCTAAACTATGCCAATACTCCTGTAAGCAGTTCCTAAATTATCTTCATTTGAATAATTCAGGTGGGTTCTCAAACTTTACAGCTGAGAGCACATCTCTTAACTTCAATGACAGCACACTTTTCTTGACTCAAGATTTTTGATTCCCACATGCTGTGGACTATAAAAAGACGGAGACTTGGAGAACTTCAGTCACTGCTATTATGTTCCTTTCTGGTAAGGCTGAAGGCAAACCTGCAAGGTTGGAGGAAGAGTTTCTAAGCCTCCCGATTCCCTCTTCTCCTTTCCTATTTGGAAGGCCATTTCTGACCTCTCAAATTGCTAATTGTGTGCTAAGCTGAGGAATTTAAACAATTTATACTGAAAGTGACATACATTTCCACACTGGCAGCCAATATATATGATATATAAGACCATGATAGAATATATGGTTTATGATGAATTAGTAAGTAACTCCTTTCTTAAGGGTAGGAATCTTACAAGATTCTGATGATAATAGCTTGTACCAGAATATAGTATCTCAAATGTACCTCACTTGTAAGGTCAGTTGCAAAAAATTTGTTATCATTCCTAAACTATTGAAGCTTGCAAATAATTACCTGTGGATTCATGGTTATCCTGTAATAATAGAACCTTTCTTGCATTCTGCAATGGTCTCTTGAGAAAGAGAAAAAGCAATTAAGATACAGCTAACATGCAGGGAATTGTACGGACCCCCCCAGCCTGCTTTGTCTGTGTCACAGTAGTGAATGGGAGTGGTCAATCAGGTATTTAACTAACCCCGTGGAATAAAAAGACCAAGAAATACTGCCTTCACATTTCAATATGACTGTAGGTACAGCTTTTCATTTTGTGATATGCATATACAAAGAGGTCTTATTTTCTTTTTGTGGGGCAGAGTAGATAGTAAGGAATAAAAATTATTCATAAACCATTAATATTAGCATTTAGAGGCTTCAAGAAGGTGGGGACTTTGTCTTTTTTAATTTACTGCTATGACCCCAGTGAGTAGACTAATATTGAGCATATAACAGATGCTCAGAATGTGTTTGTAGAAAGAAAGGAGAATTGGACAGCCTCATTTTTACAGGACACACATTCTTCCTCCTCAGCCTATGTGCCTGAGCACCATGATATGGGGGTAAGAGAATAGATTTTAGAGGCCAGTAAAGCTGCTGGCATTCAGATCTACCCTTCATTAGGCGTGCCATCTCATGTGATTTAACTAATTTTTTACAGCTCACTTTCTTTATCTATTCTTCTGTATAATAAGCTACTAATATCTACTTCACTGTGTTATAAGAGTCAAATAACATGAGTTATGTGGAAATACAGAAAAGAAACATTAGATAAATGATTCATGATTATTATTCTTATCATGTAAAATTATTTAGATGCAAACTGAATTTGTAACCTTTATATCAGGAGAGATTGATAGATGTTTCCCAATATTGACAGGGTCTTTGGGATGGAAGAACTAACTGTTCAGACTGGTCTTATGGAAAAGTGCAGATTTGAGAAATAGAGATTTATACCAAGATAAGGGCCCCTTTCCACCTAAATTTTACTAAATATGGGTTAAAATTGGCTTTGATGCAAGGCAATTATACATTTGATTAGTTTGGTTCAAATAACTCTTAATTTCAGGGAAAAAAGTCAAGTGATTTTTATGGGAAGATGGACAATAAAATGGAGAGAGCTCCAAGAACTAGGAACTCTAGTCTCAATTCCCTAAATACTTTGTTAAATCAATTCTCTCATCTGTAAAATGAGTATGAAAATTCCCACTTTCTCCCCTATATAGAGGAGGTCCCCTGCTGGGAGGACCATATCAGAATAAATTGGAATGTTGTATATTAAACTTTGGAACCCTGTACATATCTTAGAAATTAACATTTTCCCCCCTGAATTTAATCTCATCAACTAGTGAATCAGAATGGCTAATCCTGGTAAAGTCCACAGCATGGTGGCAGATGAGGGTATGGGATTTGGTAAACACATGCCACCCTGGTTTTTTTTGGCAGTGTGGCCTTTTAGCTCATGAATGGTGCTTCCCACTGCAGATCTGAGAAATCATGGGAACAAACATCCTCAGTACAAGAGAAAGAGGGATGCCTTCCTCTGAAAAATTCCTGGGGCTTCCCTGGCCCTTAGGCTGAAAGCACAAGAATTAAACCCTGTCGCTGATGTAGAAATCAATACCCAGCCTCTGTTCTGTTCCAAAGAATGAGACAGCTCTGTTCTGGTTGGAGCGGGATGTGTGAAGCCTCCGATAGCCTGTGCCGGGCCTCGCCTGGCCAGCAATTGTGAAAGAAGCAACTTGATAACCTCAGGTGACTGTGACAATAAAACCCACTGGGGACTTGAAAATGAGAATGTCAGTACATTGTTTCTGTTTATCTATTTCTTAAAGACAGAAGTGAGAAAGGTTTAAAGCAAATATTGTCTTGAAATGACAGAATGTTTCCAAAATTTTTTCTTTTGCTGCTAAGTTAGCTCAAGATCTGGGTCTGCCTTACACACAGTGGTTTTCAAACACTTTTTGACTATGGGATCATGTGTTGATACAAGAAGCCCAGTAAGTGATACAGGTCAAAATGGACCTGCTCTAGTTAAAGAGGAATGGGGACCACTGGGTTGGTCCCTGACTACATTATTTTCCCAGTGATTATCACCTTAGCTCTGGCCACTCTGCTCAGGTTGTCCGGCCACCTGTAAGGTCACCCAGATGATGCCCTTCCCTGTAGGCCTCTCGGGTACAGTCATTAGCGACCATCTAGGAGCTTGAGACTAGGATGATCTCATCTCTTATCTCTACACGGCATAGCATGGTGCCTGACATGCAGGGAGGTCAGTCTGTGCCTGCTGAATTTATCTGGCATTTCCATCCTGTACATCTTTCTAGTACCACCTACACCTGAGTTCTTCCCCATTCTTCTGTCCATCTATGGAATGTATCTTTTCTCTGGATTCTTGGCTCCTTCACATCTGGGCTATCCTACTGATATTGAGACTTGTATTAAAACACTAAGATATAATATCTGGATGGAGACTCTGAACCCACACGGGTAAGTGCAGGCCTTGAATGCCAAGCAGAGCATGACTAGGTATTGAATAAGATCTCTCTCCACAGCTTGTTATTCATGGTTGTCTATATCCACTCAGTGAACATTTATTGGGCACCTACCATATATCTGACACTGTTCTAACTTATAGAAATACAGCAGAGAATAATACAACATCCCAGTTCCTAAGCACTTACCAGTGGAGGGAAACAAATATAAACAAACGTAAAAAAAATGAACACAAAATAACACATAGTGATGCATGCCACAGTGCTAATTAACACAGGATGATATAACAGGGTGGCTAGGTGCCTGTTTAGATTGTGTGGTCAGAAAAAGAATGAGAACTGAGTGGTATGAAGGAACCAGTTCTGCAGAGATTAGAGGAAAATCATTTCAACAAGAGGAAACAAGGCTCTAATGGTGCTTCTCTTAAGAAGCAGGATGGGAGTGTGGCAATAGATGAGCTCAGGGAGATTTGAAGGACCCAGGTCATGTAGGGCTCTGTAAGACAGGGCAAGCAATGTGATATTACCCTTAATGTGATGGGAAGATTTTGGATGATTTCTGAAAAATCAAACTTGGTATTTTGAGATAATTGTAGATTCACATGTAGTTGTAAGAAGAGAGATCCTGTGTGCTCTATACCCAGTTTCCTCCAATGTTAACATCTTTCAACATTGTAATGCAATATCACAACCAGCATATTGACATTGACATAATCCATAGATCTTATTACAATTTCTCATTTTCCTTGTATTCATTTCTCTGTGTGTGTATATATTCTATGCAATTTTATCACTTGTGTGGAGTGGTGTATTCACCACCACCATCAAGCTACAGAACAGGTCCATCACTGCAAGAATTTCTTGTGTTGCCCTTGCATAGTCACATCCATGTCCCTCCCACCCTCATTTCCATCCCTAACCCCTGGAAACCACTAATCTGTTCTCCATTTCTATAATTTTTTCATCTCAAAAGTGTTATATGTGTGGAATTTTACAGTATATAACCTTTTGGTATTGGCTTTTTTCAACATCCAAGTTGTTGCATGTATCAATAATTTGTTTCTTTTCATTACAGAGTAATAATACATAGCATGGATATACCATGGTTTATTTAATCATTCATTCACTGAGTTTTCTCCAGTTTTTGGCTATTATGAATAAAGCTACTATGAACACTTGTATATGGGTTTATGTGTGAACAAAAGTTTTCATTGCAATTGAATACATGCCTAAGAGTGCCATCACCATGTCATATGGTAGTTGCATGTTTAGTTTTTAAAGAAACTGCCAACTTGTTTTCTAGAGTCATTGAGTGATTTTTAAGTAGGGGATGATTTGATTTATTATTATTTGTTTTTGTTAAGACCATTCTAGATACTCCTTGGGACATAGGGAGTCAGTTTGTCAAACAGAAGAAGAGACTCCATCTGTGAGGCCAGGAGGACAAGAATGATGACTTGGGCTAGGGAAGTACTAGGCACTAGTAGGGAAGAAGAGCAGAGGATGTGACTGCAGGCAAGCTGTTTAACTTTCCAGAGCCTTCTCTGACTTTTAGCCTCCACATCTGTGAAAGAATAAAAGAACATCCACCTCATAGGATGTTGAGGGCTGAAATCAAACACACAGGGGGCTTGGCACATATTAGGAGCTCAGAAATTAGGAGCTAATATCTCTGAGTTCAGTTTCTGTGTTAATATGTGCAGGTTCTCCATTGCCTTTCTCTCTCTCTCTCTCTCTCTCTCTCTTTGAAGCCTTATACCTGAATTGCTTAGGGTTTTCTTATTTGTTTGTTTTCTGGCTTAATTATTTTTAAAAAGGGGTCAAATCCGTGTCTTCACTGACAGATGCCCGTCTTTACAAAGGTCTCTGGAGAATGAGACTTCAGACAAAATTTATTTTTTTTGTCTTGCTGTGCTTCCAACTGCCTGAAATATTCTCTCTGCAGCAGAACCCTCCCCTAGACACATTTTTATACTTATGCTGATAAAAGAATTCCGGCTTTTATGAAGAATGACAATAACTGCAGCTGGTTGGAGATTGTAATCCAGTTAATCACACTGAGATGGCACTCAAGTGAACGGAAAACTGAGTCTGGAACTTGGTATGTGAGCTGACAGCCTCAAGGGCACAATTACTGAGAACTTGTCTGATCCCCTCTCATCTCTGGGTTGCTAAGAGGTAATCAGGAATGTAAGAAATAGTGTATGGAGTACATACAATGTGCCATACTCTTAACATATTTAATTTTATTTAATCCTCCAAGTAATTCTTTATAGTAGTTAGCTTTCTCCCCATTTTATATATGCAAAGATAAGGTTCAGAAAAATGAAATAATTTGTTCAACACTAGGTGCAACGCTAGTAATTCATAGAGTCAAGACTTAATGAGTTCAGTCTGTGTGCAACTTTTGTTCTCTCCTTTTTCATGTGCAATGGCAGGTCTGAAGTATTTGAGCCTCTTTCCTACTTTCTGTAATTATGTTAATCAGGACTCTTTCAGTCTTGGTGACAGAAACCCAACTCTAAATTGGCTTTAGACAAAAAGGGAATTTATGGGCTGATGACAAAAAGTATTAGCTTCAGATGTAGCTGGATCCAGGTGTTCAAATAATTTCAATAGAAGATAGCTTTCTACATCCCTAGATGCTGCCATTTTTGTTTTTCTTTCATTTCAGGCAGGCTCTCAATTCAAAGACACTGATAAGTCATTTTGTTCATTTTCCAGTGTGTGGAGAAGGCCCCTTGCCCAGTTGCTTTAGAAAAGTTCTGAGATAGACTTTGAGTTGATGTGGGCCTGTACTAATCTTGAAATAATCACTGTGGCCAGAAAATGGAACTAAGTTGATTGGTGAGACCTATGACCTGGGCCCACGCCCGAATATAGGAAATGCATCAAATCACATAAACACAAGATGGAAAGGAAGTGGCTTCTTGAGAAAAATACTGGGGCATTATGGTCATAAAAATGTCAGAAGGACATTGAGCAGGAAGAAACAATGAAAGGCCACTAGGATACTCTATTAAATATACTATCTTACCAAAACTTTTCCTTCTTCCCTCCCTTGAACTCTTCTTTCCTTCTTCCTTTCTTTCCATAATGTTTACTAAGTACATTTATATAAGTTATTTTCTTGGATCCCTCTTTGTACATTATAAGATAGGTAATAAGGGTTTATTGTAATATTATTATCCTCATTTTATAGAGTAGGACACTGAGACCCAGACAATAAAATGATCACTTTTTTTCTCTATGAGAATTTGTCCATGTAGGAAAAATAATAAGAACTGGCAGAGTTGAGTGATATTTATATGTCTAAACAAGAAGGATAGCCATTGTGCCCATGAGAAATCAAACCTGGGATCTTTGACCTTATTAGGACTGAACTAGCTCTTTGGAAATGTAAGGCAGTGAATGGTATAAGTGAATTAATGCACATCCCAAATGTCTAATGTGTTATTAGACTGAGCAGGCCCAGGGGCAAATGTGGCTCATTCGATGACTACAATATGAGCTACATGTCATTAGGAGCCCTTAGAGAGGATTTATAAAGAAAAACACTTTATGTAGTTAGAAGGGAACCCTGTTCTTTATTCATTGTTGACTGTTTTTAACATTGAGGGAATTGATGCTTAGTCTAAAGAAGCTATAAATGTGTTTGAAGCATAGCAGAATGGGATCTGTGATTCTTCTGGAAGGATGGTGCATCGCAGGCACCATTAGCCTGGCTCTTGTTGATCAAAAGATATGTCATGTTGAGCTTAGAAAAATGAACCACCATTGCCTGGTGTGATTATAAATTTGGGGTTTAACTGGCTTTTTACTGAATCATCTACAGCTTTAAGAGATGCCTTTGTGTAAGGCCTGTGCTGTAAAAAAATGTAGAACCACATAAAAATATCAGAAATATGGACTAACTTTTCTTCACTTTTTATTATAGTTAACCTATCAAAAGGAGACAACATATTCCTTGTGAAGAATTTCAAGAAATACCTATTATGTACCTTGTATCTGTCAAGTACTTGGGTTAAAACGATGAACAAGACACATGTGGTCTTTGCCCTCATAAACTTTATAATCTAGATTGGGGAGGGTAAAATAATAGTAATAAGGATACAGGCAAATATTAGGTTGAATCTTTTTTTTGTTTTTTCTCGAGACAGAGTCTCACTCTGTTGCCTGGGCTAGAGTGCTGTGGTGTCAGCTTAGTTCATAGCAACCTCAAACTCCTGGGCTCAAGCAATCCTTCTGTCTCAGCCTCCAAAGTAGCTGGGACTACAGGTATGTGCCACCATGCCCGGCTAATTTTTTCTATATATTTTAGTTGTCCAGCTAATTTCTTTCTATTTTTAGTAGAGACGGGGTCTTGCTCTTGCTCAGGCTGGTCTTGAACTCCTGAGCTCAAACGATCCACCCGCCTCGGCCTCCCAGAGTGCTAGGATTACAGGTGTGAGCCACTGCGCCTGGCCTAGGTTGAATCTTGAGTCTTTCACCCATGTATATTACTTAAGGGCTCTGTCTTGATTTCCTTGTCTTTAAATGGGTAATTATTACCTCCTGTTGAAATAAAACCAATGAGACAATTTCTTTAGAGTGGCTACAACATGGAAAAAATTAGGATATCAGATATCTTAGCATTTTTGCTGTTTCTCACCACTCTGTCTTGATAACGTATCTTTCTCTCCTTTCTCTTTCAGTTGACCAATAGCTGAAAGAAAACCTGCTCTATCAGTTGGGAGCAGTCACTCTGCTCAGATTCTCCTAAATTCTCCCTGTACTAAGACTTATTGACTGAGTGGAGGATGATGGGATGGAGCACAGATATGCCCATCTTAGAGGAAATATATATTTTCCTTCAAATGAAAAAATCGACTTAAATGTAGGGAGCATTAATGCATATACTTTTTTAAATCCAGGAGAAATCTTTATAATAATCTATCCTATATGCACATCTGAATCATCTTTAGGATCTAGTCGTAGAACATGCAAAAAGTCTGATGCAGTATATCTGGATGGGCTTTTTTGTTTAAAAATGTTCACTACTGTGGTACATCCACACAATTGCTCAGTGCCAAAAAGCAAAAACAAAAACAAAAAGTACACAAGCAAACAAGTTACCAAGGCATAAAGAGACAAGGAGGAACCTTAAGTGCATATTATCAAGTGAAAGAAGTCAATCTGAGAATGCTACATACTGCATGGTTTCAACTATATGATATTCTGGAAGAGGCAAGGTGATGGAGCCAGTAAAAAGATCAATAGTTTTTAGGGGTTTGGGTAGAAAGAGCAATGAACAGGTGGAGCACAGAGGATTTTTAGGGCAGTGAAAATACTCTGTGTGATACCATAATGATGAATATGTGCCATTATACATTTGTCAAAATCCATAGAATGTACAACATAAGGAGTGACCCTAATGTAAACTATGGCCTTTGGTTGATAAAAATATGTCAATGTTGAGGCCGGGCGTGGTGGCTCACGCCCGTAATCCTAGCACTCTGGGAGGCTGAGGAGGGCAGATCGTTCTGAGCTCAGGAGTTCGAGACCAGCCTGAGCAAGAGCAAGAGCGAGACCCCGTCTCTACCAAAAAATAGAAAGAAATTATCTGACAACTCAAAATTTATAGAAAAAAAATTAGCCGGGCATGGTGGCACATGCCTGTAGTCCCAGCTACTCGGGAGGCTGAGACAGTAGGATCGCTTGAGCCCAGGAGTTTGAGGTTGCTGTGAGCTAGGCTGACGCCACGGCACTCACCCCAGGCAAGAGAGTGAGACTCTGTCTCAAAAAAAAAAAAAAAAAAAATGTCAATGTTGGTTCATCAGTGGTAACAAATGTACGACACTGGTGCAGGATGTTGATGGTGGGGGAGTGTCTGAAGGGGATATGTGGGAATTCTATGTACTTTTCAGCTCAATTTTGCTGTGAACCTAAAACTGCTTTAAAAGATAAAGTTTA
>RJWJ010036896.1:0-15825 GCA_004363605.1 Indri indri | reverse complement strand
ATTAGCCAGGCATGATGGCGCATGCCTGTAGTCCCAGCTACTCAGGAGGCTGAGGCAGGAGGATCAGGAGTTTGAGGTTGCTGTGAGCTAGGCTGACACCACGGCACTCTAGCCCGGGCAACAGAGTGAGACTTTGTCTCAAAAAAAAAAAAAAAAAAAAAAAAGATGAGGGTGATATCCAAAATCTGTGACTTTGCACATTTATCTTGTGTTCACTGCAAGGGGTCCAGAGGAGATAGGAGGAGTCATGGTGTCATTTCCCAGATTGCTAAACAGTGACCACAAGCGGGTAGATATTTATTTGCTGTGATAATCCACATCGAGATTCATATTCACTAAAAGGATACTTTACGTGAATTACTTCATCTGTTCCTCATGCAACCTTATGAGAGGTTGCTGTTTTCAGATGAGGACACTGAGGCGCAGAGGGTAGGCAGAGGGTAGTCCAGCTCCAGAGCCCATGCTCTCCACTTAGCAGCTCAGCCCTGCAGCTGCCAGCGCATGCAGCACCTTTATGTGAAGTAGAAAAAGGTGGCCCAGTAGAAGGGCCAAGTAGGAAGAGGAGCCCCCTCTGGGTGGCTGCGGCCCAGTGCAGGGGTACGTGGCTTAGGTGGCAGAGCACAGGCTGGATTTCAGCCCCCTCGTGCTCCCTCTGCGGATACCTTTGGACAGCACACAATAAGCACAGTCCTGTCTGGCCCTGCATCCACGCCTTGACTATGCAAGAGTCTCTCATACATCTGTTTCCACTCACGCAAGAAGCAGTGAGGAAGCTGCTACCGGCACTGGGCCTAGCCCAGCTGCAGCATCACGTAGCATACTCAGGTGCCCCAGGAAAGAGCTGAGAGTCTAGTTCAGGTCCTGGAGACATGAACAATTCCAAGAAGCTCAGTGGTTCTGGGCCCAGTATTTCCTAGAAGCACTACCACCACCACCGTGGTCATCATCAAATGCAGCATCATTTTTAGAGGAAGCTACAATCAAGTGGCTCTGGCCACACAGAGCTACAGGTGACAAGGGCTGGGTCTCTAAAGATAACGAGTCTCCCCTCTGTTGGAATGATATCTGTTTAGGCAGGGGACTTCAGCCCGCACACCTGTATATCCAAGCCCCCCATGAAAGTGGGAGAAACAAAGAGGTAGAGGTACCTGTGGGGCCTTTTTGTAATGTCCCCAAAGTCTCCACTCTTTTATATCAATCTGCAGCCTCTGGCAGGAGAGAAATCTTTCAATAAGTCCAAGGACGTAAAGCATTTTATTATCATTTGGCTGGTGATGCAGCAAGTGCTTCATTAACACATCGGAGTCTGAACTCTTTGGTCTGTGTTCTGACTTCCAGCCCATGGCCCATTAACAGCTTTTAACAGTGCAAACTTTTTCCAACAAGTATAAGAGTATGAAACCCAACCCAGCTGTCTCTACCTTGGCTGTCTTGATGACTTTCTCCGGGGTCTTCGCCTGGTTCTTCATGATAGTCCAGTGAATCTCCACTGTCCTATTGGGTTAACACACAACGAAGAATACATAAGACAAAACAAATGAAACACTCCTGTGGTCCATGCCCTTTGGTAAAAGAGAATCCAGTTTTCTTAGTGGTTTCTTTTCCTTCTTTGTCACCTTGTTTCAACTTAAGTGTCCAAGAAGGCTACTACTGGTGTGAACAGGCTTGTAAAGCAAGGCAGGCTTGGCAGCAGCCTTGAACGTTGTTAGGTTCTTAGTTGCACTTATTTTGATGGGTCTTGTCCCATTCATTTGGGAAGTGCTTGATGCCTGGCATATGTAGGAGTTTACTGGGGGGAAAATGCCACAGGCAAAGGGCAACTGGCAGAAGGGAGCAGGGCACCTCCAGGGATTGAGGGAGGACTGGCATGACTGGAGCAGAGACTGAGGGAAGTGGGCAGGGTGTGGAGGAGTCAGATCCCAAAAGCCTTGAAGGCAGGTGAAAGACTTTGGTCTTTATCTTGAGGACAAACGCAAGGCATTGAGGATTTAAAGCCGGGAAGCTGCAGGGTCAGCCTGTCCTTTTGTGGAGTCCCCAGGATTACCACAGATTGGGTTTGCATCATATGTGATCCCCTCTTCCTTCTTTCCCTGAGTCGAACAAGCTGTTTGCAGTCCCACCACCCCGAAGTCTCCGTAACACTGGTTCTCAGCTCTGGCTGCACATTAGAATTATTTGAGGAGTTTTTAAAAATATGATTCCCAGGACCTAAGCCCAAACAATAAAATCAGACACTCGGGAGCTGGGACATTTTTAAGGCCTGTACGGTGCTTCCAATATGCAGCCAGGACTGAGAATCGCTGGAAGAGCAGCTCTTTAGTACCAAAGTAACATGGCAGATGGGGTCAGTGGCCCAGGTAAGCCCCGTGTGTCCGACGAGGCCAGGTTTGGGCTTTGGTCACCCAGATCCCTGCTCAATTCACAGCTTCATTTCGGCGAGAGAGCTGGAATCTGAGGTGAAAGGCCCTGGGAGTCTCTCTCTGCTTACCCTCACCCTTTAGTGACAATCAACTTTCCACTTTCAAAGATGCTACCTGCTTTGGGAAGAAAACATTAATTATCTGCTAATTTGGCACTCTCTTTAATTCCCCTCTGAGTTTCCTCACCTGGTGGCTTTTTACCCTGTGGGTTTCTCACTTGTTAGCTTAGTGTTTGTAGCGGATGAGATATGCTGACATAAAAAAGCTAAAGCAGGTAAATAATTTTCCTTCTTTTGGGTTTCTCATTTTGGAGATGAAGCTGATTCGGCCTGGTACAGTAAAACAATTCATCCCTGAATAAATGGAAAGGTTTAAAGAAATATTGCAGGAAAAACACCTGCTTTGGTGATAGCAAACTGGTAAGTTAGAAGACTAGAGAGAATTTTTTTTTTAAATCCCTGTTTATAAAGCCTTTTAATCGAACAAGAAATTAGACTGAAAGGGAGAAACAAGCTTCCTCCTCTCGAAGAATTTCAAAGCCAAGGAGAATAAACCTTCAGCCTCAACAATATGCAGCTATGAGCCATCAGGGGCAAGGAATATTCTCATTTCACAGACAGGGAGACGAAGGCAGAGAGAGTCAGAGATTTGTAAAAAATCTTTGGGTGAATACTTGTCAGAAAAATAAATTAGGATTATTTGAAACTCTATCCATTCAATTGTATATTGCTTAGAAAAGTCTCAGAAAAGCTACCATTTTTAGATATATGAACACGCATGTGAAATAATTTATACGTAAGGTCATTCATTCATTGAACGGATTGGAAACAACCTATATATCCTATCAACTGGGGACTAGTCAAATAAATTGTGGTTAGTTTATACAATGGAATACCATGCAACCATTAAAAGGAGCAAGGCGTCTATGTGAATTAACAGAAAGAACTCCAAGATATACTAAGTAAAGAAACAATAAGACTCTGGACAATGTGTATAATATGCTAAATTTGTACAAAAATATCTATCTGTGTATTTATCTAACTGTACTTGTTTATATACACATTCTACATCTCAGGAAGAGCACACAGTAAACTAGCAACAGAGGTTGTTCCAGGGAAGGAAACTGAACCGCTCAAAGACACACTGTTTTATACTTAAAATTTTTTAAACTTTCTGAGTATATTTCAGATTCAAAATTTGATTAAAAAGACTAAAACTAAATAAAATCCTCTGTCACTTTTAATGTGAGTTACAAATACAATAACTAAACGGAGTGATGGAAACACAGGTGATAATACTTGGTGAGTGAGCAAAACCAACCTAGGGACTGCAAATTCAAATCCCAGCTCTAGTCTGCTGGCCATGTCATCTGCTCTTCCTCTGCTCGTTCAGCTAATGAACATTTATTGAGTGTCTGCTGTGTGCCAGATGCTGTGCTAGGCATTGAGCACACAAAGATGAAAGATCTATTCGTGGGATGCTCACTGACTTGTGGAGAACGACAAGTCAGTTTGCAATGCAGCGTGATAAATGTTGTGGCAGATTATGACAGGTTTCTGCCGGGCCTCATGGGAAGTGAAGCTAAATTAGGCTGGCAAGTTTTGTTTACCAGCAGACATAGTGCTAAATCTTGCAGTGAGGGAAGGTAGGACAATTCCAGGCAGAGGAAGGAGCACGTGCTGGTTGGGGGCAGTTCGGTGCAGGCGGCAGTGTGTGGATGATTTAAAGTAGACACAGGCCAGATCTTGCATGTCACAATTTGGAGTTTTAAAAAATTGCATTTGTTACGTTTTTCTATTTGTAAAAGAAATACATATCTGATGCAGGGAATTCAACCAGAAGGCCAATGGGGACATAGTAAATAATTTCAAGCAAACCAGTGATAGAACTGAGCTATATTTAGAAAGAGCACTGGCAGCAGTGTGGTATTACAGGATTGGTGAGGTTGAGGGGGAGTCACAAACACTTTGTAAATACAAACTGCAGCACTGAAACCAGCACGTGACAGACAGTTTCCCAAGTGGCTGGGGTGCAGGTCCTGGAGTCAGACTGGTTGCACTGAAGTCCTAACTCCTACACTTTATGTTGTGCAGACCATGGGCGTTTCTTAACCCCTGAGCTTCGGTTTCTTCAACTGTACTCCCACAGGCACTGGACAAATGATCTTAGGTTCTCCTCTGTCATTGGAAAACCTTCTGTCAGTCCTGCCCTCCGTCCTCATGCACAGCACCCCAAGTGAACATGGTACTTCCAGGCCCACGCAGGCCTTCTTAGGGAAGTGCGGGGAGGATGGAGGAACATGGATGCAGGAGTCAGAAGAGGGGGTTCCAGCCTGCCTTGAGTGGCTGCATGACTTATTGCTGAACCTCAGCTTCTCTGTCTGTGAAATGGGAGCAATAACAAATATTGTACAGAGTTCCTGAAAGGCTTAACCAGGAACTGGGAAACTATATTTGGAAATTCTGTGTGACATGCCATGTAATACACAAATATAAATGACTAATTTCAATACTTTCTCAATAACGGAAAAAAATCAGTATCTCATTTGAAAGTTTCAACTACAAGGTAGTACAACTTTTCTAGTGTATTAAAAAAGATCCCACATGTTTTTATTAAAAAAAGAAAACTGGCTTATGAAAATCATAAGATATGCTGTGTTATTAACATTAAGATATATTATCAAATCTCTGCTCCCCCTCAGGTTCTGAAGCCAGAACAAAGAGGTATAATTAATTCTTCACAGGAACAGAACAGACAGACCTCATCAATATCCAGTATTGTGGGTTTTGCGCTTTGAATCCTACCTCGCTTTTTTTTTCTTTTTTTTTTGAGACAGAGTCTCGCTCTGTTGCCCAGTCTAGAGTGCCATAGCGTCAGCCTAGCTCACAGCAACCTCAAACTCCTGGGCTCAAGCAATCCTCTTGCCTCAGCCTCCCGAGTAGCTGGGACTACAGGCATGTGCCACCAAGCCCGGCTAATTTTTTCTGTATATTTTTAGTTGTCCAGCTAATTTCTTCCTATTTGTAGTAGAGACGGGGTCTCGCTCTTGCTCAGGCTGTTCTCGAACCCCTGACCTCGAGCGATCCTCCCACCTCGGCCTCCCAGAGTGCTAGGATTACAGGCGTTAGCCAGCACGCCCGGGCAGAATCCTAGCTGCCTTTGCTGCCAGCTATGTGACTGATCATCTCCAAGCCTCAGTTTCCTCATCTGCACAGTGGGGATCTGCACACTTACCAGGAAGGGTGATAGGAAGTTTAAATAAGGTTCGGTAAGGGAGGGGCCAGGCCCTTAGCAGGGATCAATGATGTCTGTTCCTTTCTACCTTACAAATTGAGTCCTTAATAGATGTGAACATTCTTTGAAAATTATTTCATGTAATTCTCAACTCACTGTTGAGAGGCAGGTATGGAAGTCCCAGTATTATTACCTCTGTTTCGTTAAAGAGGAAACAGAGTCCCAAAAGCGTTACAAGGTCACTCAGAGAAGCCCTGCAAGGGTTCCCAACTACTCGTCTGACACTTTAATATAGATAATGTTCCATTTAATCCTGAGCTTCATACTTTTGGAAATAGACTCAATGTTCTGAATATCTTCCCTGGCAATGTTATTCAAGTGTCCTAGAATCATTAAATCTTGAAATCAGGCCAGGTGTGGTGGCTCATGCCTATAATTCTAGCACTTTGGGAGGCTGAGGTGGGGGGAATCACTTGAGGCCAGGAGTTCAAGACCAGCCTGGGCAATAGTGAGACCCCATTTCTAAAAAAAAAAAAAATCCAGGCATAATCGTGCATGCCTGTAGTCCCAGCTACACGGGAGGCTAATGCAGGAGGATCACTTGAGCCCAGGAGTTGGAGGCTGCAGTGAGCTAGGATGATGCCACTGCACTCTAGCCCAAGCAACAGAGCGAGAGAGACCCTATCTCAAAAAATAAATAAAATAAAACAAAAAAAATATCTTGAAACCAACTTGTGATCCCTCTACAACTTTCCTGCCAAAGTGGTCAACAAAGCACATTTAAATGATTCTAGGGACCAGAACTTATCTCCTGAGGCAAACCAATTCAGTCTTTGGGCAATGTCTTAAGCCAAGTATTATTTCTCTGTTGCTTCCATTCATGGAAATCCAGGCCATTTCTCCCCAATGTGACCACAAGATTCAGTGGCATTGGTAGCCACCCTCCACTTGGTGGGATGTATCCACACCAGTCCACATGAGTGAAGCCTGGGACTGGCCTCAAAACAGGTGGGGGCTGCTTTAACTCCAGGCACATCTGGCTTTGTGCCCACATTCAGGCTGGTTCCTCTATCTCGCATTTGAGGGCACTGTGTACTGTCTGTGTGATGGCTGTGAGGTGCAAGCTTATTTCTCATTCTTCAGATCTTCTAGGCATAACGTATATACTCTTTGATGTCAATGTGGAGTCTAAGTATATTCGAGTCTGTATCTGGCATTAATAGGCATTATTGCTATTTTCTCCCCCACTACCAGGAGCTAACCCTGATAATTTAAAAAGTTCCTGAAAAAAAATGCTATTCTAATTCATTCATCAATTACCATTTCTTTTTGAAAAACAGAATAGATTTTTTGCAAACATGGCTCAATTTTTAAATAAACCCAGATGTACTTTGGATCAATCATGTTTCCCCAAATCTATGCCTGATATAAACAGATCATCCTATATAACGAGCTAATAGTGTTGCCTTCTGTGTTGCAAAGAGGTCCTTAAATCTGAGGAGGATTCCACATACAATAAATGGGAAATGAATGAGTCTCTCCCACAGCACCCTGAGCCTGCCTCTGCCACAACATTGTGTTGATTTTATCTGTTTAATTGTTGGTCTTCCTCTTAGATTCTAGGCTCCTTGGAGGGCCAAGGATGGAGATGATTCATTTCTGTGTCCTCAGTGCCTAGCACAGTGTCTGATACACACAGAATGCTCAACGTATGTTGGTCCAAGGGAACTGAATGATCATTGAGAGAGAAAGCTTTACACTGGTGCCACAGAACTTGGGTGGAAGTGGAGGGAAGGGCAAAGTCCTGTGGGATCAGAAAATCTTCCTGCAGCGGATTGAATGTGTCCAAGGGGATGGAATTTTCTAGAGGGAGGAGAGCTGGCTGCTTAGCTAAGATGACAGGCAGTGTTTTGATTGGATAGGGCTCAGCTGGGGTCTGCAGTGAAGCTTTACAGTGGACTGTTGAGAGCATAGGCACTGGAGCTGGGCTGCCTAACTCTGAATCATGTTTCTGCCATTTACCAACTGTAAAACATTCAGGAAGTTACTTAACCTCTCAATGCCTTAGTTTTCTCATCTCTAAAATGAGATAATTCTACCTCCTTAGATTCATTTTGTGAATTAAATAAGTGCATGCTTGTAAAACTTAGAACAAAGTCAGGTGCAGAATAAGTGCCCAGTAATGTTAACAATTGTGATCATTTGCATCTCTCTCCATTCTTCTATAGCACTAGATAGCACCACCATCATGAACTCTGCAAGTATTTGGTCTCTTCTCCCCTTTTCTGTCTTTCTGAGTCACTTCTTATCAAGGGCCTGGGATATTATCCTCTAAGGTAGTATTAAAGGATTGATTCCATGGCCACTTATTTTTAGTTCAGTAAGCTCTGAGGAGGCCTAAGAATGGGTGGAAAAAAGGACCTTAAACCAGATGGCTGTGGGTTGAAAAGGACAGGTCAATTCATGGAGCATTTAATGAGCACCTTCCATGTGCCAGGTGCTGTGTTAGATGCTGGGGTGGGAAGGTGTATTGCAAAGATGCACAAATGCCATCCTCACTACAGGAACTCTCAGTACCTTTCACTAGAAATGAAGCTGAGCTTGGGAGATCAATAAACTCTTAGAGAACAGAAAACAAGACCAGATATCCAGAAGAGAATCTGCAGTTGACTTCTAAATACTTAACTCAAGAATTAATCTTCTCTACAGTAGGAATATGGACTCTACCAAGTTATAGTGGTAAAACAGTAACAAGTATTTTAGCTGCTGTCAAGATAAAATGAATTATATTTGCCTGTTTTATGAAGCGGTTTAAAGTTATTCTTTCTTCTCTCTGTTTCCTGTCCCCCACCACCCAAACCAGACACCCAACTGGTTTGTTCCCGATGGCTGGCTGTGATTACTGTCCTAATTTGTTCTTTCTTCATCTGCTACAAACTGCCTATTTTCTGTCCCTTCTGATAATGCAGGAGCTCTGAGGGACTTCTAAAGCTGTTTTTGTACCATGCAGAAGTATATTAACTGGAATTCCTGTGTATGTGTCTATAAAACCCCTCGTCTTCTCAGTGTGATATCACCTTCAGGAACGGCGTCATGTCGATGTGCAGCTTGCGCGTGTAAAATTCTTTTCCGTTTGAACATATCAGCCCTTTATTTATACAACTTTGAGGCTCTCCTGTCTTCTGAGCTGCTGCCTCCAAGGACTGCTGGGCTCCCTGTGAAGAGAAGCAGAAAGCCCAAACTTTCATAGGAATGATATACAGTGCAACAAACACTAGTCCAAATCCCCAAATATTTATAGAAAGCAATTTTTAATCATTGGAACAATAATTGTAACAACATTTTTTTAACATTGAAGGAACATGGGACCTACATATAGAGAGAATAACCCGAGACTGGTTATTAATTAATACCTGGGGAAGTGAGAAAAGGGACCCTCCTAGGTCCCAGGGCTGTAAGTATTTCATTTAAGCCTCACAACAACCCTGTGGGGCAGGTACTGCGACTCCCATTTCACAGATGAGCAAGCTGGGAGTCTCTGGCAGGTTAAGCGACTTGCCCAAAAGCCATTCAGCTGGCATATGGCAGAGCTGAAATCACCATCTGCCCATCTTTTTTAATGAGATATTTTTGATACTTCCATAACTTCCTTGAATGGTTATCAAATCTGCCTTGTAGCAAATGTGGTTATAGCAAGATTCCAGTTTATTTCCAGGCTGAAAGTGTATTTGATGTGTTAGGAAGAGTGATTTGAAAAAATGTAACAGAGAAGGAAGGAAAAATGGGCTAACAGAGGAGTCTGGGAGGCCCTGGGGGGATCTCTGAGCCTTTGGGTGACCTCAACATGCAAAGGCATCAGGTTTCAGAGCACTACAAAGTTGGAGCTGACGTTGCCCTCCAGCCGGGGCCCCACCGCAACCTGGCGGAGCTCTGCAAGAGGCAAACTGGACTACGTCACTCCTCTGCCTAAAACCTTCGAAGGCCATGGCCTTCAGGCTGAAGGACAATTGGTTTAAAAGGTTAACAAGGCCCTTCCTGCCTGGCACTGGACTATCTCTCCTGCCTCATTCTGTTGTTTAACAAATATTTATCGGGTGCCTTTTCTGGGCCAGGTGGAGCGGATACAGCAGTGCGGCAGCAGACGAGTCTCCGCCTTCGTGGAGCGCGGCCCATCCGATCAGCTGAGAGGGAGGAGAGGATGAGCAAGGAAGTGGTGCCTGTGTTATGTCTGAAGGTGACTGGTGATTTGGAGAAAAACAAAACAGAAACAGGGAGTAGCTGGGGATGGAAGTGGAAACTGCATTTTTAAGCAGGGGAGTCCAGGGAGGCCCCACAAGAAAGTGATGTTCGAGCAAAGCTCTGAAGAGGGCAAGGGAAGGGTCCCGGGTGCTCTCTACACGAAGTGCTTCCCCCACTGTGGGAAGAGCAAGTGCAAATGGCCGCTGTCAATCCTGGCGCTTCAGTTCCTGGAGCAAGGCCTGCACACCGGCCCTTCCCTCTCCTGGGAGCTCTCGCCCCTCTCCTGGCTCCTCCTCATCTGTCAGGGGAGGCTCCTCTGTGCCCCGTGACCTCCCAGACCACCAAGCGCTTCCCGCCATGGCCCACAGTGATTGCTCAGGCCTGTGCAGCCATCTCTCCTCCCTCTAGATTGGACACTCCCGGTGGGCAGGAACCACCGCTGCCGTGTTCCCACTGTCACAGCAGCATCTGGCTCAGGGTCTGGAAACCAACACACACTTGATACATATTTGCTGAACAAAAGAGTAATGAACATGGGGCGGGGGCGGGACAAGCTACCTGTTATGGCCCACTTTGGTTTAAATGAGGAGTGGCAATGAAGACAACGTTACCAGAAGTATGTGTTGGCCTCCAGGAGCCTGTCCTCTGTGAAGCACTGGTTCTTCATTCCCAAAGAGAAAAGTTATTTATTATTTTTGGGACCAATTTGCTGGGGTCACATACATTAATGTGCCATGAGATCACCCTGGGTGTGGATTTGATCATTTCCATATTTTCTAGGAGACTAACTCTCAGATGTCTGTCTCCCTGGGCAGGCATAAACTCTCCCTCCCATAAGATTTATATTTTTTTAAGCACTAATGATGAATTAACAGTTGGTGGGTCCCCATAAACAGCTATCATTCCAATGAACACCCACACCCTTTTCCTTTGTTTTGAAATGTGGTTAGAGATGAAGATTTTTCTGGACAAATATATATCCAATTTTTTGTCATCAGCCATATATCTGATTAACTTCTCAGGGTGAGATGGTCCTTCCTCACTGCTAGATCAAATGAAAGCATCTGATCCAAGCTAGAATCAGATAAAGCATTTCAAGCTTTCTAGCCTCCACAATCATGCATGAATCACTGGATGGAATAATAGAAATCAGACAATACTGATTTGAGGGAATTTCTCCATTATCCCCAGGAGAAGGTTTCATGTTAGGCTGGAGGACAAAAGGTATAGCCAAGATCAGTTCCAATGCCTGGAATTACTTTAACTGCTTATGTGGAGCTCGGATTGAAGAGTGGGGAGTTGAGAGGCTTTGAGAAAAGTCCCTCCAAGCCACTCGACCTATAAATCTTTTGATAAAACAATTCTCTTGACTATATGGCTCATCTCCCTAATGTTCAGGGGCCATCAATTCTAGCTTGATGGAATGTTTTCAGTGAAGGCTCTATAGCCTGTGAAGGCTCTATAGCGTGTGAAGTACAGTTTTTGCTTATTGCGTTCCAGTGTTCTGACAAATAAATGATGGTGAAAGTGGACTCGGGAGATGGGAGGAAAGAAAAGATTAAACAGATAAAGAGGATTCTGGGAGGCAGTGATAAGAGGAGGAAGACTCAGGAATTTGAAACCAGAAAGAAAGTCATGTGCTTGGGTGGTTTTTCATTTATTCATTGAAATTATATTTATTGAGTGCCTATTATGTGTCGTACAAACAAGCACACAAATAAGCGCGATGATTGTAGGTCATGACTACTCTGTGAAGACAATGCAATGGTGACAGGTTGGTGACTTGCCTTGGGTGGTCAGGGAAGGCTTCTCTGAGGAGGTGACATTTGAGCAGAGAGCTGGATGACAAGTTGGAGCCAGCCCTGGATGGATCTATCTGTAGCAGTCAGGGTAGCTGCTATCTCTGTGGTCTGATTATGTAGACGTAAACCCAGGCAGGGGATCTTTGAAAAGGAAAGTAGAATTCCTCCTTTCTAGGCCTGTTCTGCCCACGCTTCTGGGCTCCATCCTGACCCTGGGAGCTACCCCTCTGTTTTCTGAGTGGTAGAGCAATCAAAACTGACACTTGCAGCTCTTGGGTATGTTGAGAACAAAGACAGGAGAATAAATAGTAATCATGAGTCAAGGTCTCTAAAGGTGTAGGAGGGAGAAGAAAACACAAGGTTAAATGGAAGGGAAGGAAAATGGGGGAAATGGAAGAAAGCAGAGATGCCAGAAGCTATTTTATTTCTTTTATGTGCACACTTTGGTGGGAATGATTAAAAAACTGATGGAAGAGTGAAATGTTTAGCAGAAAATCAAAACCCATCCTTTCACTTAAGCTGTACTGGAAATACTTTAATATTTTTATGTTCTGTTAAAAACACCTGGAAGCCTTTCTCTTTGGTAAATGAAACAATACAGATTAATGAGTTAATTTGGTAAAGCTGATTTGAGTTGCACAGCAGGCATTTCGTAAGTGCTTGGCATTTAAAAAGTTATCTGACATTTAAAAGGAGATGCCTGTTAATGAATTCAAGAGCTAATCTTATACTCTGACAGAGTGAGCCATGGAAAATCCAGGATTATTATCTTGCTGTAAACACAATGTGATCGAGTTGAGCTATCAAAAAAAAGGAGCTATTGGCTACATACAAATATCTATACTCATACGCATGTATAATGTAGCAAAACTTACAGAGGCTGTTCATTAAAATTAAATAAATATCTTATCATTTCCTTTCTTACTTTTGGATTATAATATCTGAGCTCCAGACCCAGGGAGAAACCCTTCTCTCCAGTAATTTTTTTTTCTCCTTTCAACTTGTGTATTTTGAAGGGTCACTACCATGGGTTGGCTCTACAAACAGACCTTGGTACATCTAATCTTAAGAAGGAGATGAGACTCTAAACCCAAGCAGCTACCTCTCCACCCATGGGTCCCACAGAGCCATCAAAGATAAGGATCTGTCCTGTAGGTGTCCCTCAGGCCCTTATTATTATTGCTCCCACTCCTTTCTAATTGGAGTTCCCCATCTTTGTAGCTGAGGCTTAATGGTTCCAAGAAGAGCTATTGTTCCTCATTAAGGAGGCTGCAACACTCTTGCTGTCTAACTGCCTCCCACGCAGCTCACAACTTCATTCTGCCTGAGAGCGAGCTGCCAAGAATCTCCGGGAACCTGTGGGCACGCTGGGCTGAAGGAAGGAGGGTCTTTGTAGCTAAAATCTGAAATGTGCTGGGGAGGGGACATACCCCACCATTATCTTAATGCATGGAGAGCAGGTAGGGGAGGCCTTTGCTGAAGCCCTTATGTGGTCTATCAAGTTATCACATCAAAGCTGTGTACACACAGGGCATCTGTCCTCTGCTGTGAGCAAACAAAAGGAAGAGTCAGTCTCTCCTTCTCACCACCAGGCCCCCCTCCTTGGCTGAGAGTCTGTCCCTCCACTTCTCTGAATCCCGGTGGGGATGGAGAGATCGGAGAGATTTAGTCACTGTGGGTGCAGGAGGAGGGCTGGGACTCCGAGCTTTCCTCTCCTCCCACCCTCTGCTGGGGTTGTGGGGGCAACCAGATCCTGGAAGGGGCCATTCATGCCAGGAGCGAAGGGCCTGGCAAGTTTCCCTGTGTTTGGCCTTCTTGGGTCCTGTTGTTTCTTGCCCACGGACCTAAAAGTGGGCAGTAGGAATTGGGACATAGGTGGGTCAGGGTATATGTGGAAGTCCCCTGGGCTGCCTGGAAAGGAGACCTGAGTGGGCCGGGGGCATCGTATACACTATCAGTCCCAGGCTAGCTTGGAGGGGAACCAGCCTGTGGCAAGGCCACCACCCTGGCCACCCCCAGGTCCTTACTGTGAGACCCTGTCTCTGTCTCGGTTTCCCTGGCCTGGAGGGAAAGAAGACCTCCAGTGTGGAAAGGTCAGATGGAATACCCAGGACCTCAGCTCAATAACCCAGCCTGCCTGCACAAGCCTCTTTCTGAGAAGCAAAAGCCACCCTAAGCCACAGTGTGGTTCCACCCTCCACAAATGTGCAGAGCAGTCCATGTGCCCGTCGCCTGGGTTCATCCTGCTCATCCTGGCCACTTAAGGTCCTGGCCCACCTTTTATGTTCTAGAAGCAGTTTGGTGCTGGTGAGATGGGCTGAGTGGACAGTTTTAGGAGAGCTCCACGAGTAGGCATGGTGGAGATTGGTAGCTAGAGAAGAGCTTTCTTGTTCCCTTCCTGTCAGGAATTTGGTCTCCATCTACTTTTTTACGCACTCAACTCTATAGGAGATTTTATATCCTCCCGAGTATTTAGCTAATTAGCCCAACAGCTAGCAAACATTAGGAGGAGAAACACTGCCATCTCCAGGCTTAGCTTTGATGAGGGGCTCATTTGGTGACTTTCTCCAAGTCATTTACATTTCTGTGCCTCTGCTTCCCTACCTAGAAAATGGGGCTAACCTCATTGTCCTCCTTAAGGAGATTTTGAATAATGAAATTCTGGACACTTTAATTCCTGGGCTTCTATTATCTGGAAGTAAATCTTATCCATGAATTCTAATTGATATTGTCCTCAGTTTAATTAAGTGCTTTGTTGACACAACAGAATCATTGTTTATCTGGCTTAGCAGGAGCTGGAGGAAAAAAAAAAAAAATGAGCCAAAATAGTGATCTCTTTTGCCCCAAGGGAGGTAGAAACCAGCTTTTTCTGTGAGGGGGTGTCTAGCTGTATCCAGGCTGGAACTTTGCCTGTGCTTGAGAGATGACACATCCTATTTCAGACTGGGAGATGCGAGGTGGTGGGGTGAAGGATGGGAAATCTGAACAACTCCCTGGCGCCTTCCAACCCCAAACTTTACTAACTCAAAACCGTGTGACCTCCTTGTTTTGTTGGGTCTGGGGTGACTTTTCTGACAACCGACAGGGAATCTCAACTTATAAACTATGAAAAGGTCATTTTAAATCAGTTGATTTTCACTAGGAAAAAAATGTTACCCGTGGTGCTTTGATTCCCAGACTGGCCCGTAAAGTTTATCTAACCCATAATTTAGCCAGACTATAGAGTCGAAGTAGCCCTGGTAATACTGGCACCACAGAGGGCTGGAAGAAGAGAAAGAAAAATGTCCTTTCCTTTTCTTTCCCGGGCCCCCGCATTTTCCTGCCTCTTCCCCTCCACTGGGCCCTCCTGTCCTCTGACCTCTAGGTTTTCCGGACAGCCATGTGCTGTGGGCGTTGGGGCTCTGCTGACACAATGCTCCTGGCCTCCTCCCCCCACCCGCGGCCCTTCAGCTGTGCTCCCTTAGCTATAGGCGGGAAACAATTTCTTAAAAAAACTCACAATGAGATATGAGAAACCCAAAAGGAATCTCTAATTTTAAGCAGTGAAACAAAGTGAAAACTCCAGATGGCATGGAGGTATTTGGGAGACAGAGAGACAAGTGTTCTGTTAGGAGGCTGGGGGTGGGAGAGGGGAGAATGATTAGTACTGACTCATAGTCCTTTAAATTATTCCTGCTTTTAAGCTTCTCCTTTCCATGTCTAAACCTTTAGATTGCATACAAGCTCTAAGTTCTGTTTTATAATGGCTTTCAAGGCAGGGGACAGGGGAATAGAATAGTAATTACTGTTAATATTATAGTTTACTGGGGGCTGCCAAGCATTGTGCTAATCTCTTTGCATATAGGCTTCATCTAATCCTTGTCATAATTCCATGAGGGAAATATTTTTACCCTCTACAGATGAGGAAATTGAGCCTGAGAGGTTAAATAACCTGCCTAGAACCATACAGCCAGTAAGGAAGAAGTTGGGATCTAAACACAGCTTCACTGGATTCCCAAACCACTAGGCCTCTTTGCAAATGCAGGTCCTGTGTGACTGGGGCTCTGTCGGTCCTCACATCTATTTCCTCATCTGTGAAATGGGGATAGCAACTGTACCAACCTCATAGGGATGTTGTAAGGATGAAGGGA
>RJWJ010036895.1:0-15833 GCA_004363605.1 Indri indri | reverse complement strand
TAAAACTTAGTATTGCAGGGTACAAGATTCTAGGCTGGGCATTATTCTGTTTCAGAAGAGTGAGAATGGGACCCCAGTCTCTTCTTGCTTGTAGAGTTTCTGTTTAGAAATCTGGAGTTATTATGATGGGCTTTCCTGTGTATGTTACTTGTTTCTTTCACTTTATAGCTCATAGAAGGGCCTCTTTAGTGGAAATTTAGTCAATCTGATGACTGCATGACATGGTCTTCCTATTTGCATTGAATCTCCCTGGGGTCCGTTGAGCTTCTTTTACCTGTATATCTAGATTTTTAGCAAGGCCTGAGAAATTCTCCTCTATTAATTCTTCAAATAGCTTATCCAGCCCTTGAGTATTTTCTTCTTCACCTTCCAGAACCCCTATCACCGTCAGGTTCGGTTTTCTCACATAATCCCACATTTCTTGTAGGCTTATTTCTTTTCTCTTAATATTCTGCTCAGTCTCTGTGACTGACTTATTTAATTGGAAGGGGTTGTCTGCAATCTCTGGGAATCTTTCTTCTGTTTGATCTACCCTCTTCATGAGGCTTTCCATGGTGTTTTTTAGTTCCCCCAAAAAGCCCTTCATTTCCAGGAGATCAGTTTGATTTTTCTTTAATATTTCAATTTCTTTAGTTCATTTTTCTTCCAAGTCCTGGATTTTTTTTTGTGGTTTCTTTGTGTTGGTCATCCAGTTTTTTCTTCACATCATTGAGTTTTCTTACAATCATTGTTTGAAATTCTTCTGTCATTTTAGTGTTCTGAGTTTGGTTAATGTCAATTGCTAGGGAGCTGTTGTCCCTCTTTGTGGGTGTGCTTTCCTTTTGAGTCTTCTTACTTCCAGAGTTCTTTCGCTTTTTCCTTCCCATCTGGATCAGTTGTTCCTTCTTGCCTTTAGATTTTCATTTGGATAATGACACACCCTGTTTAGTCTCTGAGCCAGTTGGTGGTGTTTGTGGGTGAGATTTGACCGCACCCTTTATGATGAATCAGCATATGCAGTAAAAGCATGTGCAGAGTGACCTCCCTGTCAGTAGGTGGCACTTGCTGGGAGGAGCAAGCTGCAGTGCTGTTTTTGGGTCCTGTAGCCCTCTCTTGTTCCTATGGAGAGGCCCTCTTGTGCCTCGGGTGGTGGGTGGGGCCCTGGGACTTCCAGGTGTGTCCTTATTTTCCACCTCAGTGGGGACAGGACTGGGAGTGAGTCTGGGTGGGGCTGGGTTGGGTAAGCCTACCCTCAGGCTCCACAACTGCTGTTAGCAGGGGTCAAAGGTCTGTTCTTTGCTTCTCTGCAAAGCTGCCAGGAGGGGCTGAAATGGCTACACTCAGCTGAAAGTCTGCGCTTGGTGGGTGGGGCTGTCCAAGACCTGCACTCTGGAGCAGGTCTCACTCCCCTCCACCCTCCCCCTCTCTGTGGCCTCTCCCAGGCCTCTGCCAGCAAGGAGGACCTCAGGCCAATGGATGTCCCCTGGCTGTGACGTGGTCCGGTAGGTTCCCTATCTAGGATCGCAGCCTGAGCTTGGTGCACAGCCATCTTTCGGGAGGAGGGCTGCCGCTCAGGCATGCTGATCTGCCCCTGTAGGCACACACTCCTCAGTAGGCTCTTTCACAGATCTCTTCTCCATGCCCCAGGGCAGTGCAATCGTGACCTGGGTGTATGGGGTCTCGTCTGCAGGCCTGTCCCCTGGGCCCTGGAGATCAATCCCTGACCCTGCCAGGGGGAGGGGTGCTGGTCTTGAATCACCTACAGGGTGCCCAAGCTGGATCTATTTCACTCCACCTCAGAATTTGCCCTGCTCTCCTGGAGTTCCCAGGCAAGCAGCACCTGGGAGGGTTGGCAGGTAGGGAGCTCACAGTCTGAGTGCCCCTCAGTCTGCTGTAGGGCCCCAAAACGAAAGGTCTCATTTCGTGGAGATGCCTCCATGTGATGGCTAAATTGTCTCTCTGGGCACCCATGGGTAGGGAAGGGGAAGGGAAGAATGGAGAAACATGGCGTCTGCTGATAGGCTCAGGTCTGCACACAGGGAGGTGCCCGAAGGAGCTGGGAGCCCAGCACCATGTCCGCAAGAGGCCACCACTCACTGGCAGCAGCTCTCTCTGGGCTCCTGATGGCAGGTCTCTCCAACCGCTCAGGAGCCCACCAACAGTCTGAGATGCAAGGGAGGGGAAAGTTATTTGCTCCACCTGCCTTTGTCACTGGTGTCCAAGCCTCTTGGAGACCTTTCTCCTTCCAGTTCTCCTACGCAACGTCCTCCCATGGAGTCTCCTGTAGTTTCAGGCACCCTTCGCCCGATCCATGTTTTTCTGCTATCCTATTTTTTTTACTTTCTTCTAAAATCTATCTTTTTTGCAGAGACACTCTGACTGGCAGCTTTTTTTGTCTGCCATCTTGGCTCCTCCCCCAGTATTGAGTCTTTAATTTGACTCTCAGCTTGACTGTTATTGGTGTATAGGGAGGCTACTGATTTGTATACACTGATTTAAAACTCTGAGACTGCCGAATTTATTTATCAATTCCAGGAATCTTTTGGTGGAGTATTTGGTGTTTTCTAGATTTAAGATCATATTGCCAGCAAAAAGTGATAGTTTGACCTCCTCTTTTCCTATTTATATATGCTCTTGCTTGATTGTTCTGGCTAGGAGTCCCAGTACAATGCTGAATAGAAGTGGTGACAGTGGGCACACTCGCTTTGTTCCAGTTCTTAGTGGGAATGCTTTCAACTTTTCCCTATTCAGTATGATGTTGGCTGTAGGCCTGTCACATATGGCTTTTATATTTTGAGATATGTTCCTTGTGTGCTTAATTTGTTGATGATTTTTATCATGAAAGGATCCTGGATTTCATCAAATGCTTTTTCTGCACCTATTGAGATGATCATACAGTCTTTGTTTTGGTTCTGTTTATGTGGTGAATCACATTTATTGATTTACTTATGTGGAACCATCCTTACATCCCTAGGATGAAGCCCACTTGGTTGTGGAGGATTATTATTTTGATGTGCTGTTGAATTTTGTTTGCTAATATTTTATTATTGGGAATTTTTGCATCTGTGTTCATAAATGATATTGGTCTGTAGTTTTATTTTTTTGTAGTGTCCTTTCCTGGCTTTGGTGTCAATGTGATGCTGGCTTCATACAGCGAATAGAAGGAAGAGTCCCTCCTTCTCAGTGTTATGGAATAATTTCTGCAGTATGGGTGCCATCTCTTCTTTGTAGATCTGGTAAAATTTGGCTGTGAATCTATCTGGTCCAGAGCTTTTATCTGTTGGACGATTTTTTAATATTGTTTCAATCTCATTGCTTGTTATTGGTGTGTTCAAGAGTTCTATGTCTTCCTGATTAAGTCTGGGGAGTTTGTGTGTTTCCAGGAATTTTTCCATTTCCTCTATGTTTTTGAATTTATGTGCATAGAAATTTTTGTAGTAGTCACAGGTGATATTTTCTATTTCTGTGGTATCAGTTGTAATATCTCCTTTTTCGATTATGATTGAGCTTATTTTGGCCCTTTCTTTTCTATCTTCTTCTATTCCTGGGTAATCTACCAAGAGGCCTATAAGTTTTGTTTATTTTTTCAAAGAACCAACTTTTTGTTTCATTAATCTTCTGTATTTATTTTTTGTTTGTTTGTTTTCCATTTCATTTAGTTCTGCTCTGACTTTAGTTATTTCTTTTCTTCTGCTGGATTTGGGTTTGGTTTGCTCTTCTTTTTCTAGTTCCTTGAGATTCAATATTAGATTGTTCATTTGTGATCTTTCTCACTTTTGGATGTGAGCATTTAAGGCTATGAATTTTACCCTTAAGTCTGCTTTTGCTGAATCCCATATTTTGGTAACATGTGTCTCTTTTGTTATTCTATTTGAGAAATCATTTTCTTTTCACCTTAATTTCATTATTGATCCAATAATCATTATGCAGAAAGTTGTTTAATTTCCATGACTTTGTGTAGAATTGAGTGTTTCTATTGGAATTGATTTCTAGTTTTATTCCACTATGGTCTGAGAAGATACATGGTATGATTTGTATTTTTTCGAATTTGTTGAAGCATGTGTTGTGGCCTAAGATATGGTCTGTCTTGGAGAATGTCCCATGTGCTGATGAGAAGAATGTATATTCAGTAGTTTTAGTTTAACATATTCAGTAGATGTCTCTTAGTCCCAGTTTTTCTAGAGTCCCATTTACAACCAGTTTTTTAAAAATTTATTTTCTGCTTGGATGATCTCTCCCATTCTGTCAGCGGGGTGCTGAAATCCTCAGCAATTACAATGTTGCTATTTATCTCTTTGCTTGGATCTATTCTGGTTTGCTTTATGAATCTGGGCACTTTTGTGTCAGGTACAGAAATATTTAGAATTGTTATGACTTCTTGTTGAATTGCCCCTTTTACCATAATGAAATGACCATCTTTGTCTTTCTTTACTATTGTTGATTTAAAATCAATTTTATCTGATATGAGAATGTCTATACCTGCTTTCTTTTGTTTTCCATTTGCATAGAACATTTTTTCCATCCCTTCACTTTGAGTCTGTATGAATCCTTGAGGGTTAGATATGTTTCCTGGAAAAAGCAGATACTTGGATTGTATTTTTCATCCATTCAGCCAGCCTATGTCTCTTGAGTTGGAAATTCAAATTGTTCATGCTGATTTATAGAATTGATATGTGGGAAGTTGTTCTGTTCATCCTGTTGGGTAGTAACTTGTTGCTTTGTTTTAACTCTCATGCTATTGTTTTATATGACCTTTGAGCTTTAGCTTTGGGTAGTTTTACACTGGTGGGTTTCTATAGTGCTGATCGATGTATAATACAGTTCTGAGTATTTCCTGCAAGTCAGGTCTGGTCTTGACAAATTCCCTCAGTGTTTGCCTTCTGGAAAAGTCTTTATTTCTCCTTCATTTTCGAAACTTAGTTTTGCAGGATACAAAATTCTAGGCTGGCAACTGTTCTGTTTAAGAAGACTAAAGATGGGGCCCCAATCCCTTCTGGCTTGTAAGGTCTCCATTGAAAAGTCTGCAGTTAGCCTGATGGGTTTTCGTTTGTAAGTTACTTGACATTTTCAACTCATGACTCCCAGGAGTTCCTCCTTCATGTTGACTTTGGCCAGTTTGATGAATATGTGTCTTGGTGATTGGCTCTTTGCAATAAATCTCCCAGGTGTTTGTTGAGCTTCTTGTGCCTGGATGCCTAACTCTTTACCATGACCTGGGAAGTTTTCCTCAATTATTCCCAAAGTAGGTTTTTCAGGCCTTTTGTATTTTCTTCTTTACCTTAAAGGATCCCTATGATTCTTATATTTGGCCATTTTGCATGATCCCATATGTCTTGTAGGCTTTGATCATTCTTCTTAATTCTTTGTTCTTTATTTTTGACTGACTGAGTTAATTCAAAACAATTGTCTTGAAAGTCTGAGATTCTTTCTTCTGCCTGGTCTAGTCTATTCTTAAAACTTTCCACTGTGTTTTGTATTTCCTTAAATGAATTTTTCATTCCGAGAATTCTATTTTTTAATATGTCAATCTCTTTAGTTAATTTTTCATTCATTTTCTGAATTGTTTTTCTGATTTCCTTGCATTGGTTTTTCATTTTCTCTTGGATTTCATTGAACTTCTTTACAATGCATATTTGGAATTCTTTATTTGTCATTTCAATATTTTCATTTTGGTTGGTATCCATTGCTAGTGAGCTGGTGTTCCCTTTTGGTGGTGTCCTATTGTTCTGATTTTTTCATACTTCTGGAGTTCTTTCACTGATTTCTTCTCCTCTGGAGCAGCTGTCACTTCTTATTTTCAGATTTTCTTTTGTTTAGATGGGGCTTCCTGCCCCCCTCACTCATAATGGTGTGACTGTAGCATATGTCAGATAAGAACCTTTGGCTTTGTTTTTGGTGCTTTGATGGTGATCTAGGGTCTGTGTAGATGCCTTGGTTATAGATATCGTTAGCATGGTGGTTTTCTCATTTGCTAGTTGTTTGCAGGCTGTAGCAGTTGTGAACTATGTGTGTGGGCAGATTCCCTGTCTCTCTTTGATGATGGAAATTGGAGGTCTTTGAAATGGGATGCTTTTTGTCAGGCAGTGATGGGGTTAGCCAAAACTTGGGTTTGGGGGCAGATGATTTCCCTCTGGTCAATCTGGTCTAAATGCTCCCTTCTTGGGCACTAGTGGAATTCTGCCCTGTGCTGTGTTCCCCTGTGCTTGCTGGCCCTTAGTTTCAATGCAAAGTCCCACGATCACTTCCTTTTCCTCCCCCTGGGCACACAGATTCTTTCTCCACTTGGCATGCTGGTATAGAACTGCTAGGGCATAGGGTAGGAGTGGCATAGGCAATGTAATGTTGTCTTTCCCATCCTCCTCAGTGCCTCTTTTCTTGATATAATGTTAAAATCAGGTAGTATGATTGTTCATCTGATTTTTGGTTCTTTTGAAGGTGCTTGCTTGCATAGACAGTTGTTGAATTTGGTGTTCACAGAAAAGGATGATTGCTTGAGATTTCTATCTGGCTATTTTGCTCTTTTCCCTGTTCCAAATGTAGAGATTTTAACCACAAAGAAGCAGAAGCAACAGAGGATGAAGTCTGTTCACAGACTTATCCTTCATGTAACTCAAGGAAGATCTATCCCATAAGTTGACTATCTACAGTCTTTCCCCCAAAGAGGATATATTTGAAGAAAAAAATAGTTAGAAATATTTCCTCAGAACATTTTAGGGGCATTTTTTGCTGATCCTTTGTGACTACCATGTTGATGAAATGAGTTTGTGCCTTTTTCCTGAGCCATTGTGGCAAGATTACTCAAAGCTAGGACATAGACCCAAGAAAAGCCTTCTAAGCCACTCACCAAGCAATGGGTGATGTCAAGATTCAACACTAGGGATAACAATTTTCAACAGAGCACAAAAACTGGTATAGTACATGAGAGAATGGAAATAATGCATACCTTATATTGGTCAAGAAAACTGCTTGAGGCAGGTGATCCAGACAAAGGGAACAATATAGAAACCGTCCACTACAGTTCTCCTAGCGTCCTTAATTACAGTTAGCCCTATAGATGCATTGTTTACATGTGAGTCTGTCTCTCTGTCTTGATCACCAGCACTTACTGGGCAGGCTCACATCTTCCTCAGCTAAGTAACACTGTTGTGCATATTGTGTTAAATATAGTAAAATGTTCCCCTGAGTGTTTAACTCAATTGTGCTGAAGCAAAGGTCAGGACAATCAGCCTTCACAGATGTGAGAGAAATATTGTCGTTTAAATCACAGCTGTGTACATGATTTCAGTAAAACATGCTTACTTCTAAAAAAACGAATAAGAAAAGACTGTTAAGCTGTTAGTGTAATTATTTCACCAGGAAATTGATAACCCAAAAGAGCCTGATTGTGACAAAGCTGAGGAATTCTGTGTATCAAATTAAATCACTTTTCAATGTGAGCACTACTGCAGGCAAATGTATAACTGTCAGAATGTTATTTTTAGAAGTTTCAATTCCTTTGAAATGCCAACTTAAACAAAAAAGACTACTATAAAGACTTAGGCTAAATATTCATAATTCTTCTTACCCACATGTTTAAGAGTCATAATTACTCTCTCTAATCTATACTTTATCATATCTATTATTTCTCTTAAATAGTAGAACTTTCTGCATAAGCTAAAGGTAAAAACAGTGTAGATGCATCTACCACTGAAGAACTCTATCTACCACTGAAGAATTCCATCAAGTGTTTCCAAATGTTTTAAACAAATGTGAAGTAATTAAGGAATTCAAAGACTAACAGATTAAATAGCATGAGGCTAAATGCGATCAATCATGACTTCATATATTGACAATTTCCTTATAATTCCTTGCTGAAAAAGAAGCAGCTAGGGTTTAACTGACTGGTTGTATGCTATGACAAAATCAACATCATATTCCTAGTACATATTTCTTCAGTTGTAAAACAAGTGAAATAGACTGGAATGACATTTTTCAATGGCTTAAAGACTGATTTCCTAAGCTTTAAATTCATCCCATTGACATTAAGAATTAAATCTCAATATAATTATGTTGTGTGCTTGTTTTTGAAGGTGTTGAAATGACCTGGTTCAGGGGGAAAAAACTAACATGCTTAGAGGATATACAAGCCTTAAGATAGGGAAGAGAATCTACAATTATTTTTGAAATATGCAGAAATTATTTTCATCTGAAAATTGGATTTCCCAATCTCACAGTCGCTAGTACGGTGTGTAAGATTCAGCCTATTAGCTAAAAGATGTTTAAGCCTGAATAGAACTAAAAGATGCCATTTAAAATAGTAAAAGAAGGTACTTCCTTATGTATCTGTTAATCCCTGAACAGTATTCTAAACCCCGCCTTCCCTTCTGTGCTCAAGTCATTGCTCTGAGAGTCATTCCTTTTCTCTACCTTCAATCTCCTTATTTCTACTGAATTATTTCCTTATTGCCTCTCATTTTGCTCAAGCCTCGTCAGCCCTACATAGAATGGACTAGCATCATGCCCTCCCATGGCTCACCACACAGAACAAAGAAAATAAGCGTGAGCTACATAATCACACAAATCAGTGTGTAATTAAAATCAACCTTATTGCCAAACCCACTGAATTATTTTCACTATAATTCTACTTGGTAGCAACAGTACAGTTGACCACTTTCTTCTTTTAAAAATTTCCCTTTTCTTAATTTCTGTGATAAATCTTTATGTGTTTTGGCCTATTTCTCTATTGCCTTTTGTAATTATGTTTCATTGGCCTTTGTCCTTCGATGTAGGGGTTTTTCCCATGGCTGTACTTTCCATCCCCTTTTCTTGTATCACTTTCCAAGTCGCTACCTTCACAACTGCTTATTTTAAGGCTGTGCTCACCTTTCCAAATGATAAAGCCATTCGTCACATTTCAGAGTGTATTGTAATTGACTTCTGCATCCACTGCTTTGGTTGGCTACTACTCCTATGCACACCCTTCTCTCCACCTATGTCTCCCATTCCCTTTTTGTGGTGCCACTCACATCTCATAGTCCTTCCCATCTTTTGGTGATTACTGCTCAATTTCTCTTTCTCTTTCTTTGTTGCTTCTTCTGTTGTTCTCTTAATTAGGATTGTGCTTTCAGTCTTCCTCACATCTCATTTTATTCCTTCTCTTTAGATAATTCCTTTCCTTCCTACAGCTTTAGTCATAAACTGTAAATTCCAAATTTTTGTAGGTAACCCAGGACATCATTGGAACTACAGAGAGATATTTTCAATTATGAATTACACACTATATCACATTTCATACTTAACCCTACCAGGATAGAAGTCATCATACTATGGCTTCATGGGGATGCTATTTTACAGTATTTACTTCACTGTGTTGGAATCGTTGGTGTCCTTGCCTCTCTCAATACAGACTGAATTCTTTAAAGGAAGGAATTTTTTATCTCCATTTCCTTAAAGTCTAAAATCACCTGACTTCTAGTAAGTGTTCTATAGTATGTAATGACACAATGAATGATGTAAGCCCACTGAAGGCATAACTTTACTTCTTGGATGTGAAGCTGTATTTCACCGGTAGTCCATTTGAAGAGTTAAGTAGAAAAATCAAATAGATTTATGGAGTCAGAAGTTAGAGAATTTCTTCTACTATACCTCATTTAATATTAAGTTGATGCAAGCTGGTTAGAGCATTCTAAAATTATTAGTTTAGGATCAGCATGCTAGTCTCTTAGCTTTTAATTCAATGGAACAAAGTCCTGAATAGAACTTGATTATTCTTTTTAATTACACGTTATGTTTCCACAGCAAAGACGAAAGAGGGCAATTTTTTTGTGTGTGTTGGTCTTCTGCATGTGAGAAATGGGCTTCCGGGCCTCCCTATTCGTGATGACATTATAAGGATATCTGAATTCAGACAGAGTGATACTTATAGGAAAACTTAGGCTCCATTTGATTTTTAGAATATAAAAAGAAAAGAAGCATCAAATCTTTTCTTTGAAATAAATAAACAGAAATAATTATGGAGCTTTTGCAAAGAGACATAGAATAAAGCAAATGAGATCAGACTGTGAATCTAAAATCCTCAATAGCAAATGATTAAGATTGGCTTTGATCTCTCCCTCCCTGTTTTTTTTTTTTTTTTTTTTTACTCTCAGCAGTTCAATATAGAGGCTATCGATATGAATTATCTTTAAATTTCTATAAAATACCTCAAAATATTCTGAAAACTATATAGCTTCATTTCTTAAAAAATGAAGAAAACAATTGCTCTGAAAATATGTAGTAAGAACTCATTAAGCAGCTTACACTTCACTTAGAATGTAGTTTTATACCTTCTTAATGAAAGGCATAAAAGAGTGGTGGGAAAGAATGAAACACTTAAAATTAAAGAACAATGAAAAGAGAAGTCACAAGGAAGAAATAACAGAAATGTATAAAATAAAATCTGAGAATGATTTGAAAAAAAGCAGTGAATTGATTTTACTTATGCCAAAGAATTATTTTTATTCTACCTTTGCTTTTCTTTCTAACAGGACATAATTCTATTATGCCCTGACAACATCAGGCTACTTTCATTTGACATAAAATCCATACCCATTGGAACTTTGTGAGCACCAGACACAATTTTCTAAAGCCACAATATCTTAAAATATGTGTAGGAAATGATGACTCTCACACAAAAGGTTTGCTGGATTCTTTCAACAGGTATTGATCTCACAGTCAGTTTTCAATGTGGTACTTTAGGTGATTGAAATATTTATGCGAACCATTATAAATTGCTCCTCAATTGAGGATATAACACTTTCTGATAAACTGTAGTTTTATTTTTTCCAGTCCATGTTATTTTCAAAGAATTATTGTTGAAATAGAGATATTTTTCAATATCAGTCAAACCAGAACATAAAAAAGCAAAATCAACTTAAGATAAAAATGCCTTGAAAAGATACATATTTTCTCAAACTGTGCAGATTCTAAGACACAATCGACAGAAAGACAACAATACTTGTATGCTTGTATATTACCCTCTACCAAAGGCTTATAGAACATTTCTAAAACATGATCATTAACCCATATCTTTATATGTGGAAACAAACACAGAAATTATAAAGTAGTTGAGAAGTTGCAAATATCAGTAAATCCTCCCAAAAAATTATTACCAGTCCTTACTATAATCATATAATTCTTCTCAACTTCATCAGTTATAGTAGAACTTCCATTTCTAGACCTCCACAGGAAATTTTCAGAACCCTGAAACTTCTATCCCACATGTTCTTGCATGTTGACTGTGGAGCCTCAGGAAGCTAGAGTATAATTAAGGAGTGGCAACTGCTGAGCACACTCACAATGAAAGGAAGAACAGGAGAAAAGAAGTACTGAGGTATGAATAAGGCAAGCTGTAATTGGGTAGAGCAGAAGAGAGAGCAGATGGCTATATTTTGTAGACATCTGTTGATGACTGAACACTTATTAGAAGGGAGTGAATTTTGGAGTGGCTTAAAACTTTAACCTAGAAAATTATTCTAGTGGACATGCTTAAAATGAGTTAGGATAGTTGGAGGTTAAGCAAGAATTTTATTATTTTTATTATTATTTATTATTATTATAACATTTTATACTCCTTAAGACATTTTCATATAAAATAATTCACTTCTTGCTTTCAACATTTCCATTTTTGCTTATGAGAAAATTGAAACACTTTAATGGCCTACCCGAGCACAAATTAGGGGTGCCATTGATAGGACTAGTTTAAATATCCTCTTCCTTAGACATGCGTTTTTAAAACTGCCAGAGCAGAGTGAAAAAAGTTTATAGTCAAATCGATTTGAAGGTAATTGAAGACATTGTTTTGGAAGTATGTGTAATCTTGTTAGGACTTTGTTAAACTTACAGCCGAATAAATGCTTTTGCTCTTTATATGTGTAAAAGGAAACACTCCAAATCAATATGCAAACAATTCCAACCAGCAGAGATAAGCTAACTGATTTCAAGTTGCCTCCAGAGCGTTTTGATGTACATGTCACCTTCTTTTTCATTTTACGTAAGAAATATATGTAACCTAAACATTTGTACCCCTATAATATGCTGAAAGAAAAAAATAAAGAAAGAAATATAAAATAAGATCCAAGTCTTAAACAGAATATATTGTTTTGTTTTTCAAGATTCTGCTCATGACTCATACCTCCTACCATGTACCAAAAAATGAGCAATAGACATAAATGTAAAACCTAAAATTATAAAACTTCTTGAAGAAAATTAGTGAATTGATAAACAAATTGCAGTACATTTATAAAATGGAAAAGTTTTTGTGACATTCAAAAAATGTCAAATGTTAGTCAAAGATTTCTCAGAAAGAAAATTTTTAAAAAACATGAAAAAATAAATTGGACTACATCAAAATTAAAATTTATGTTCTTCAAAAGATTCTGTGCCAAAATGAAAAGAGAAGCCACAGATTGGGTGGAAATATTTACAAAACTTACATATGAAAATGACTAGTACTGAGCATGTATAGTAAAATCTCAAAACTCAAAAAACAAACAAAAACCAAGTCATTGAAAAAATAGGCGAAAGATTTAAACAGACATTTTATCGAACAAGACATACAGGCTGCAAATAACCACATGAAAAGATACTCAACATCACTGTTCATTAAAATTCAATGAGATACCACTTCATGTCCATTAGAAAGGGGAAAAAACAAATTTAATATTACCAAGTGCTAACATGAATTCGGGGCAACTGGAACTCATACATTCCTGGTAGGGCTGTGCCATACTAGTCTCTCTGGAACACAGTCTGGCATTTCTCATAAAGTTAACCGTGCATTTAACATATGACTCAGCAATCTCACCCTTATGTATTTACTCAAGAAAAATGAAAACATGTCCACCAAAAAACTTGTACCTGAATCCTTTTAACACCTTTATTCATAATCACCAAAAACTGGAAACAAGGAAACTGTTCATCAATTAGTGAACTGGTAAACAAATTGTAGTACATTTATAAAATAGACTATTACTCTACAATAAAAAGAAATAAACTACTGACAGACACAACATAACCATCAGGCTAAGTAAAAGAATTCAGGCCCCAAATGCTACACACTGTATGAATCCATTAAAATGGCATTCTGCAAAAGGCAAATCTCAAGGATAGAAATTAGACAAGTGGCTATCCAGGGCTGGGAGTGGATTGAGGCATTTGCTTACAAAGGACACAAGGAAAAGTAGGAAACTGTTTAAGGTGATGGAAATATTCTCTTTCCTATTTGTGGTGATGGTTGCATGCCCACATATGATTGTCAAAACTCAAAATTGTACAACTAAAAAGGATAAATTATAACTTTATATACTGAATTTTAAAAGAGAGATATGGGATTTCGTGCCCAGGTCCCTGAAGTGGCTGATTTGCAAAGATAGCCTCCAATAAAGATGACCCTCTATGTATACCTTTATGTATTCCCACCCATATTAAATCTGTGTTGACTCTGTGACTCACTTCAACAAAGAGATTATCAAGAAAATGATGATGTGCCAGTTCTGGCCAGTGTTCTCAGCCATAAGAAGAACTCAAAGCATCTACTTTGTGGTTTTGGGAACTTTGAGGGAACATGTAAGAATACTAGTTGCCCCGTAGGAGAGACATCAGGGGTAGACCATGTGGAGGAGCTCTACTTGCACAGAGATACCCTAAGAATACATGGATTAAAATGCGGCCCAGCTGTCTTAGCATCTCAGCTGAACTCAATTTTTGAAGCCATGTTGAGCCTATAGACATATAAGAGTAAACCATCTCATAGGTTCCAGACCAACTGAGTCCCTAAAAGACTCCAGCTCCAGCTGACATCCTGTGAATCAACTGCCCAGCTAATAGACAAAATCATCAGAGATAATAAAGAGATGTTGCTCAAAGCTCTCCTTCCTGTACAAATTTCCCAAACTAGCCACCCTTTCCAGTCCAGAATAGTACATCATTAAAGCTTGAATATATAGGCAATGACAATGATAGCTGACATTTAATGAGCACCAGGCCCTGCTCCAAGATCATTACATGTGTCACCTCTCATAATTCTCACAATAATGGTGTAAGGTAGGCTTTATAGGCAGTCTTCCAAACCAGTGTGACATGGAGGCAGCAGAACGTGGTGTTTAAGGCATGAGCTCAAGAACCGCACTGTCCATAGCTGAACCGTATCTTTGACACTTACTGTCTCTGTGGCCTTGGAAAAATTATTTAACTTCTGTGCTTCAGTTTCATCACCTCTAAAATTGTTATAATAAAAGTACCACCTCCTAGATTTGATGTGAGGATTAATGGATTTAATACATAAACACCGCACAAAGGAAGCACTCTGAAATGTGTCCTTATTGTTGTCATTGTTATTTCATCTCTCAGAATTGCTTTGTGGTTCAAATGGACAATTTTGTGAAGGAAACAAAAAATTATATAGCAGTATAAGCAATTACTAGCCATTTCTATTTTATGTTTTCTTGTACCATTTTCATGTCATAGCTCACTACTAAATGCAAATTTTCTCCAGACCGAAAAATATAACATCTATATTTTTGGTTGAATACAGGGCTCTGCACATTGTCACCCAAGTGCCATTAAACTCTTTTGCTTATTCTCACTCTCAAGTTTTTTAAATAGGGACCTGAACTTTCAAGCACTGCCACTGTGAATAGGGTAAGGATGTATTCTGAGCTATTCCAGTCAGCAATGTAAATTGATAGAAGGTTTCCTCATTGGTAAAATGGGATGAAAATGCCTTTCTTGCATATGAATATGGGCATTACCAAATATCTATTTTCATGCCTAATATGATGCTTAGTATTTTGTAGACACTCAATAAACATTAGGGCCCATCCTACTTTAACTAACCTTTGAAATAAACTATCTATCTTATAAAAGCGAGTAAAATACATTATAGTTTGTGTAAGCTGCTGACACTTCTCTAAAAAAATCCCCTTCACCACTAAAATTCATACTCTTGTTTACCATGCTATAATTTTGCTCTCAAAAATTGTACTCACTGCCAGCATATCCTTTGGGGAATTCTTCCTGGCAGATGTGCAAAAATAATCATTTATTTTTTAATTTTTCCAATCTATGTCCTCCCTCCTTGTCCCTTTGTTATAAAGGAAGACTGTGAAAGTCATTTCTATGCTAGGGAGTAATTCTATGCCCAGGGATCAGGTGGGCCACTGTACAGGACAAGTGACAGTTCTGATGATGAGCAGCAATACCACATTGTAGTTGAAGAAGCCAACCCAGGTGTGTTTAATAAGTTGGTCATCATGAAGACAGATGCTGGCAAAATTAAAAGGTGTGCCCATGAAAGAAACAGTCCAGAAAAAGTGTGTAATGCCTTTTAGGTCTTGTTAGAAAATTCAATTTTCCCAATTAATAATTTTTTATTAATTGTTATACGTTGTTACCCAGTAAGCGTGTTAGCAGGCTACCCCTCTCCTATGCAACATTACTGATTTTTCTCAATACTGTATTATCTCATTGTCAGGGATCACACAAATATCAACATAAAAAGCTTTTCTACTTTAATAACATACAATACTTCCAGGATACAATAAGCTCATGAATATCACACTTTACTCTGTACTTTCACTGAAGCTTACAGTACATAATGCTATAGTAATTCTCCAAGGTACTTTTCAAAGACTGCCAAGAATAAATGTGTTTTATCATTGTTAACCATTCTACAGGCAGCAAGATCCTGGAGTGTGATATTGCTTTTCATTTTTGCTCAAACCAACAGTACCCCACATGCACATGATAAAACATCAGGACAACAATACGGAGTCTTTCACAAATTATAACTAAACATAAACGTGACTAAGCCAGATTTCTTCATGAAGTGATTTGTT